>JAHBCN010003869.1:65000-70203 GCA_019359885.1 Listronotus oregonensis
ATATATATATATATATATATATATATATATATATATATATATATATTTTTATATATATATATATATATATATATATATATATATATATATATATATATATATATATATACATATATATATATACATTGTATATTTGGATAAACCATTTTTGGGATATTTTAGGTTAAATTACTAATAAATTACAAAAAAGTTTCATATTAGTATCAAGAAAGCCATGTAAACAATAACATTGTTATGTTGCTGAATTTGGTAAAGGTTTTCTTTGAACCAATAATGTTTATTTTTGTGATTAAACATTCCTGGTAAAGTAAAGAAACACTTGTCGGTGAATAGAATTTTATATAAAAACTTTGGATCCTGCTGCATAAACCTAGCTATTTCCAATGCATACTTAGGTCAGTCCTGCATGTTTTGTTCAGGAAGATTCTGAACGGACATAAATTTATAAGGATAAAATTTGTAAAATTTTAAGCTGAAATAAATTTTATAATTTGTTTTATTTTAAGTTCAGATGCCGGATCTAAGATTGATATTTCAGGATTTTCCAAAATTATTAAAAGTAGTTAGTGCTAGTCCAATAGAAAAAGTATACTATTATCCTGAAAAAACCTGGTAATCCAAAACTTTGTTTTCATTTCGTGCTGCAGTCCTTTCCTTTATTTTAAAACTTTTTCGTTCAATAAACTTTCTTACTATGTATTTAATAGTATCTATAGATGGTACCAGTTGTTAAGGATGTAAGAAGTAATATTCCCTTTGCACTGTCGATGTCGTCACAATATTATTATTATCATAAAAAAGACGCATAATAGCGATTTTTCCTGATTTCCTCTGAATAGCCCATCGACAAAAAAGCAATACAAACTACTTTTAATAGTTAAAATGATAAATTTCAACTTTTTACAATATCAATACGTTGCATTTATTTGTCATAGCTTTCTTGATACTAATATGTTTTTTTTCAATTTATTTATATTTTAAGCTTAAATATCTCAAAAATGGTTCATCCAAATATCATCACGTATATATATATATATATATATATATATATATATATATATATATATATATATATATATATATATATATATATATATATATATATATATTTTTTGTATATATATATATATATATATATATATATATATATATATATATATATATATATATATATATATATATATATATATATATATATATATATTTTTTTTGAAATCAGTTTTTATTAAGAAATAGTGTACACTTTTTCTTAATAAAAACAGCCCTTTTATAAATTTTTAAAATAATATTTTTTTAAAAAAAATTTTTTTTTTTTTTTTTTTTTTATTTTGTAATCCCCTTTTATATATAGCTTTTTTTTAAAAAAAAACGTAAGAACCGTTTTCGAGGTATTCCAAAATGAATAAGGCTTTTATCTGATAGATATCGACAATGTTAAGTTTGCACAATTTGATTGTTAATATCTCTTTTTACAGACAATAAAAAATGTTTTTTTTCAATTAGCTAAAAGACACTTTGCTAACCTTATACTTCAATTTTATTTAGTTTTTTTAAAAAAGCCGTTTTGCGAGTTAACTACCTTAAAAGAAGCATCACCAAAAAAATGCCAGCTGAGATGGGGAAAAACGTCGTAGGATGGGGATTTTCTACTAACGAAGGGAAATTTAAAAACCAAAACACTAGCACTGTTTATATATCGTCCGACCGATAGAAAAGTGTTATAATCTATGAAGTTTTGAAAACTATCAAAAAAAAAAAAAATCTAAAATTCTCAAGATTTTACTACGTATGCAGTAATTAAATATTTACGAAATATTTTTTACATTAAATAAGGAGTGGTTGTGGCTATTGATACTATGTTATAATTTTTAATTTAGTTTTTTTTCGGTTATTGGCTTAAGCCATACAGTCATTGCATAAGTTAATTTTAGGCTGATTAAAAAGATTTAGGGTCACTCTTGTTGTTTTTCTTTTTACATATTAATTTATCAGTAGCTTATATGCAACTTATACAAAAACAATTACAACAGAAGTTTTTTTATTAATTTTTAAATAAATACCTATAAATGCCGTCCAATTTCTCTTAAGTAAATATGTGACCCTTTTTAAACATTAAATTCTATATGTACCATTAAAAATGGGAAAAAAACTTTCTTTAGCGAAGTGTATGTTTTAGGGACGCCGGGGGTAAATAAGGTAGAATTTAGCCCTTTTAAGCCCTCAAATGTAATTTTTAATATCATATTTAAATTAAGTGGCCCAAAATATATAAAAAGCCTTTTTTTTATTTTATGCTTGGGGAGTAAAGGAAGAAAATGGGGTAAGATGAAGAATGTAAGATTCACAATTTCTGCCGACACTTTTTAGTTTTTTTGTTTCTAATAAGAATGCAAAAAATAAATATGTTCCATAGGTTTTTTTATATATATATATATATATATATATATATATATATATATATATATATATATATATATATATATATATATAAAATCAGAAAAAAGATCTTTTGTTGATTATATACAGGGTGTTTCATTTTAAAAAGTTCAAGCATATATTTTTTCCCTTTTTTTTTTGGATATTTTTTATGATAATTTTAAAAAATAATATGGAAAAAAACCTACACTTTTTTTATAAAACATTTTTTGTCTTCAAAAAAAAAGGCCTCGAAATTAAATATAATCAAAGACCTTGTACAGTTTTTTTTTTAAAGAAATAATATTGTTAAGCATTGAGTACCCCTTTAAATTTTTGGGAAATCGTATTTTTGAGCAGCGCTAAATTTGTGGTCCGTTCGAAATACTGCATCACGAATTAAACTAAAATTGTTTAAACAGGTTTTAAGACACATGTAAATTTTTTTGATTTTTTCATTTTAATTTTAAATGAAATAAATCCAAAATTGGTATACCAATTTCTAAAAATTTAGAAGGGGAAACATGTGTTTCTCCCAAAATTTTTCCCTTTTTTTTTTTTGGAAAATTTTTTGGAAAAAATTTTTGGGAAAAAAACACATACTTGGCCCTTCTTTTGACAAAGGGGTTCGTAAAAAATTTTCAACTTAATTTGTAAAATATTTTTTTAGTAAGATTGCAATAAAAATAAACATTAGTGTCGATAAAAATTTATGGCTTAAACTGTTTTTTAAAAAAATTTAAAAAAAAATTAAATTAAAAAAGAATTATTTTTGCAATATAAAAATATTAAAAAATCAAAATCATAGTAAACTTTGAACATTCCTGGAAAACCGAAATTATTGCTCCTACTGATTTTTACTAGATACTTTTTTCTGAAATAAGTATTTATTTTAATTTAATATCTTTTTTAACAAATAAAAACATTTTCTAAATATTATAATTATTCTTTATCACTTTCAGAATCATCATCACTGTCATGTCACTGTATCATGATCTATATCTTTTTCATCGTTCTCGATTTCACTTTCATCTTGTGTTTCGGCTAACAAACAAATTAAATATTTTAGTAAAGTGTAGTCAGCTATTGTAAAAGTTAATATTATCGAAAAAAATTATTAATCAAATACCGTCAAAGTCAGTAGATAAATCTTCAAAAGATGAGCCTTGGGTCCATCGCACCAGTAATGTTCAAAGCGTTTATCATTTTTTTTTCTTCTTCTTCTTCTTCTTTCTTCTTCTTCTTCCTGGGAGCCGCTTTTCCCTTTTTTATCTTTTTTGCCTAATTTTCCCATTGTTTTTATACCAATCCTCCCATTAGCCTTGTTCCCTACAAGTCTGTATAACCCGAGACTGATTGGTTAATATATTCCTGTGGGCTCACTTTTGGGTTTCCCAAATAATGCCTGTCTTTTGTGATTTAACGCTTCACATTCACACAGTATGTGGTAGGCTGTTTCTTCCCCCTCTATCAATTTTAGTCCAACAATAATCTTCTGTTTTTTTCCTGTTGGATATCGCATTTGAGCATTGCACTTTATACTTGCGATATAAACAGTTCTCTTGACCTGACAAAACTTTTTTACTATCTCTTTTAGCCTTAAAATTTTTTAAAGACCTCTAAACGTCCTTGATCTACATTATTTTTTTAATTTTAGACTGTACATTCTGCATACATATACATATACATAAACATAGCCAAACTGATGCAGAATTGGTTAGAGTTTTTGCTGATGTCATTAAAATGGTACCTAATACTGGTTTTTTTTAATTTTGTTGCGGTTGAATAGGGTAGATTTAGAGAGCATACGTTAATTTTCCAACGGTGCCAACCAATTAGAAGGCACTATCATCCAAACTATCATCAATTGAACCGAAGGGTACTTCTGGATAAAACGTTGGCTAAAACATGGGTTTTGCTGATTTCCGCCTATATTTCCATGCTCTTGTTCTTTTAGAATTTGGAATTATTATTGGAATTGAGGTCAAAAGATTTATTTATTTATTGCCAAAGCATTTTGTTATTTATTTCAGGCCATTAGACCCGTAATATGGGAAATGGAAAAGTAAGTTATTGTTTATTTGATATTTCTAGGTTAGATTCAATTTTTAATTTTTTTTTTTTTTTTTAGGGAAAAACTGACGACTTCCAATTTTGCAAAAAATTTTGATATCGTAAAAAAACCCAATTAAAAAAAACCTCAGACCAAGATATATTTTCATCAAAGGATCCAAAAACTCACATATCAAATGCCCAATCTGCATAAACCAAACTTTTTCCATTTCCCTAAACTTGATTAAACTTTAAGTACTTTTATAACTTAACAAAAAGAATCTACTTTGATTTTAGGAATTTTGAAGAGTTTTTAGCCCGGGGCCCGGGAAAAAGAGAAGAGCGCTTGCCGTGGAAGAAAAATGCACACGGGGAAGAAAAAAAGTAAGGGGGAACAGAGTGTTAAAAGGTGCTTGTGTCTAGTGATGTATAAGGGTAAATTTTGTATGGTATTTTTTTTTTTGGGTTTCCAGCACAGCTAAAAACTAGGGGAAAATGGAGGTTTTATTTCGGGGGAAAATGTCCTTCAAAATTTTTAACATTTGGAGGGGTTTTTTTTTTAATAATGTTTTACTACAGTAATCTTTTTTTTTTTTTAGGATTGTATTAAAGTTTTTAAACTCTTGGGGCACACGATGAACTAAGGACCGAGATTATCAAAGTCGAACAAGAGAAATTTTTAAAAATTAACGGGTTATCGAAAAAGGGTAATTAAGATTATATAATCCAGTGTCCA
>JAHBCN010003870.1:0-70039 GCA_019359885.1 Listronotus oregonensis
TCTAGGGCCAATTATTTGGTTCTGAAAATAAGATTTCGGGCTATACAGGGTATCCAAGCATATATGCGCAATCTCTAATAGAAAACCTAAAAATATTATGACAAGTTCCCATAAACTTTTTTTCTACGACCTTTCCCTACGGAAATACAGGTACATAACGGGCATCCTGGAAATATTTTTTTTTAATAACTTTTAAAATACTAGGCAAAAATTATTATTTTTTTAATATGATGATTACTAAATAAGTATCTTAAAATGAACCCATTAAATTATATTTGGCTTGTTTAGTTTGCCAGGGACGGACTAGCTCTGACACAATAAAAGCAATTTTTTTAGCACTCTATATGATAAATGCTAAACAATATTTTTTTTGGATAGCTTTAACCTTAAACTAGAAAGAAGGTATTCTTGATTGACATCGATAAAATTAACTGTTTACGAGAAATAAAATATTATGGTTGGTAAAGTGTTTTACATTATACAGGGTGTTTTTTAATTAAACGTCAATATTAAAGGAGGCAATTTTAGGAAGAAAACTTTTTATGAACGTATGTCTTAACTTTTAAAATACAGGGTGGTAAAGTTTTTAAAAATAAATAATGTATTATTATTATCTGTAATACCAGTTTAGATATGTTAATGAAATTTGGCATACATATATTATGTATCAAGAGGCATTGTTTAGAGGACCACATTTTTTTAAATTTTCACCAGTGGCGTTCGTATGGAATTTGGCCTGCTTATTTTAGCAGACATTGATGGTACGCCACTGGTTTTCCTTAAAATAAAAACTATTTTTGAATTCCATAATTTCATAATTTCTAAACAATGCTTCTTGATACAAAATATATGTATGCCAAATTTTATTAAAATATCTAAGGTGGTATTACAGATAATAATAATAAATGATTTATTTTTAAAAATTTTACCCCCCTGTATCTCAAAAGTTAAGACGTTTAGGATATACGTTCATAGAAAGTTTTCTTCTTAAAATGGACCCAAAAATTGCCTCCCTCCTTAAATATTGACGTTTAATTAGAAAACACCCTGTATAATGTAAAAAGTTTTACCAACCATAATATTTTATTTTTCGTAAACAGTTGATTTTATCGATGTCAATCAAGAATAACTTTTTTTTAGTTTAAAGAGTAAGCTATCCAAATATAATATTGTTGAGCCCTTATTATACAACGTGTTAAAAAAATTGCTATTATTGTGTCAGAGCAAGTCCGTCCCTGGCAAACTAAATAAGCCAAAGATGATTTAATAGGTTCATTTTAAAAAGACTTATCTAGTAACCACCATATTAAAAAAATAATAATTTACGCCTAGTATTTTAAAAGTTATTAAAAAAATAAAAACATTTCCAGGAGCGCCCGTTATGTACAGTTGCGGCCATAAAATTTCGGGCAAAATTTGACAATCCGTGTCAAAATCATTGATTTTTCGTAAACCAGGCTTTCACCTGATAATTATATATTTGAAGTACACAGTCACGTTCACAGGCCTTTTAATATCAATTTCTTAGCTGAAACAAAACAAACAAAGACTTGAAGTAAGCGAAATTCCATTAATTTATACAGAAAACTAAAATCAAATTGAATATCAACTAATAAATTATAAAACAAAAATCAGTATTTTATGATAGTTCCATTCTTTTCGATCACCAAGGCCAATCTTTTAGGAATCGAAGCGAACAATGTTCTAGTCTAATCCTCAGTCAAGCTATTCCACGCCTCTTGAATTTGTGCCCATAACTCTTCTTCATTTGCGGGCTGAACATGTGTTGACTGGATTTTTTTAACTATCAGTCCCCATACATTTTCCATCGGGTTGACGTCGGGACTTCGCGAAGGCCAGGGAAGGATTCTAACCTGGTTGTTTCTTGACCAGTCGGTGACCCTTCGTGCTGATAGATAAATTATTCCCATAGACATTATAGGCCGCTGGCAGCATGATATTTTGGAGTATTTCTTGATAAGAATTGGCGTTAAGTCTGCCCTGGATATGATGGCAAACGCCCACCCATCCTGCGCCGATACATCCCCAAACATTGACCGAAAACCTACCACTCTGTTTTATCTTTTGGGTGTATGTCTCTTCAAATCTTGAATTTGGGGGTCTATATACTTGCATACTTCCATTAAAACTTGACTGAAAAACTTTTTCATCACTAAATATTACCCTTTCCCAGAAACGTATTTCCCGTGGTAGGTATTCTAGGCAAAATCCAACCCTTTCTTGTTTATTTGCCTGTGTTAAAAAGGGTTTTTTGGCCGCTCGACGCCATCGAAGCTCCGAAAATTTGTTGATGCAGCGCCGTGCTGTTCTGTCGGAGCCAGGAAAATTGTTTTTAGTTTTGCAGAAGAGGCTGTTTTAAAAGGATTTCTTCGAACGCAGCTTATCAAGTTTTCGTTTTGTTTCTCGGTTGATATGTGTGGACGACCGCTACCTTCCTTTCTCTCGTGCGAATTTCTATCATGAAATTTTATGGCCGTAACTGTACTTGTATCTCCGTAGGGGAGGGTCGTAGGAAAAAAGTTTATAGAAACTTGTCATATTATTTTTAGGTTTTTTATTTGATTTCGAGAGATTGCCTAAATATTCTGGGATACCTTGTATGTAAAGCCTCCTCGCAACAGGTCTAAGAATGTTTAAACTTTATTTTCAAATACATTCAAAAAATGTTTTAAACCTTATTTCTTGTAGTTCAAATAAATTTATGGGCTTTATGCTTTAACATCCAAGAAAAATTCCTCGCGTTATGCCATTTGTTAAAAAATAGAAACCCAATTTGTCAAGTAAAGAATATTTGAATAATAAGTTTGACTAGTTTGGTTATTTAGAAGTGAGCTATGAGCCACACACATAATAATATATTGCCGTCATGATCGCAAGGTTCAAAGACCTAAATTGACGAATTACTCACCTGAAATATTCTATCCACCTTCTCCTTAACCGTATCTTCGTCTATACAAGGTTCAGCTAACTTTCCCATTAGGTCGTAGACAGAGCTTACAATGTCCGTCATTTCTTCTCTAGTTATGTATCCATCACCATTGATATCGTAGAGTGAAAAAGCCCATCGTAGCTTCTCTTCTAGAGACCCCCGGGAGAGGACTGAAAGGTTTTGAACGAAGTCCTGGAACATATAACGTATTGGGTAAGTACAGGGTTGTTTGCTGTAAATAAACCCCTTAATCATCTTTTATGCAAGAGTTTTAGGGATTTTGACTTGAACTATATTAGTACCTCTAAATTTAGTGTGTTTCTTTAGTATCGCAAAATATTTCACAGACACACCCTGTGGAATATATTCAAAAAATAGTTTCCGTTAACATATATTCTAAACCTTTTAACATTTGAGCTATATTTCGGTAAAGTTAAAAAAATACATTATTTTATTTAATAAATGTGGATAAATATAAAATTCTGGATAAATTTTTAAGTGAAAATTGATGGTGGCCTTGTGCACGTAAGAATATATGAAATGAAGAAACTTTGTATTTCGTGCAAAATTTCGTGCAATATATGAAATTTTGCACGAAGTACAAAGTTTATTTATTTCCAAATGTTTAAGTGTTCCAAAGTTTTCTTGCAACAATATACCGAGTGGTGTGTCGCCAAGCGGAACAGGAAATCCCATGTAAATTTTAATTGGCTCCCCTGCACATTTAACAGAAAAAATGTAAGATAACTTTTTGAAGGGACCAATCTGACAAACCCTCGTGCCAAGTTTCAAATAATTTTAATAAGCAAATCTTGCATTATTCAATTAAATGTAATTGCAAAATGACTAAATTTTCGGCTCAGGTAAAACCAAACAGACACCAGCCACCAGCAAACAATTTGTTATAAGGCTTTGTCAAATCTGACGTACAGCCGAATACAAGGAATGTTTTTTTTTGTTTCATCAATCTTACAACCATTACATTCAAAGTAAAAGACACGTAAACATAATTTTTTTTATCAAACCTTTTATTTAATGTAACAATTAAGTTAAACTAATAACAATCATTACTCTCGATCATTCAAAAAATATTTTATCATACTAGAATTTAATTAAACCAATAGCAGTATCTGAAATATTTTCAATTTATTTTCCCATCAAGCCTATCTGGTCCTCTTTAACCCTTAAACGTATTGTTAGTAAATTCGAGTCCAAAGCCATCGCAATAAATAGTTGTAAATGTTTAACTCAGAAGATCGAAAATAGATCCGAAAACTCTTAATATTTAACTAGGTGTGGAAAAAATAAAATAAAATAAAAGAAAATACAATAACTTTTTTAAAAATAATAGAGTATTACATAAACACATTAATTAATCAAATGTTCTAACAACCCCCCATTAACAGCTAAACAATATCCCAAACGATCATAAAATTAAATTCTAACCTTGCTAAGTTGATATTGCGAAATTTTATTACATTCTAAGAAAATAGCGTTTTGTAGCTGTAAGATTCTCAAATTTTACACTTTTATAAATGACACTTTTTAAGTGACCCCACAGATAGCAGTCCTTTGGTGAAAGATCAGGTGACCTGGCTGGCCAAAGTATCCGGTACTGTGGACTAATAATTTTGCCGTTAAAAGCATTATCCAGGTACTCTCTAAACATACGGTGATTATGGGCGGGGCAACCATCCATCTGGTAACGGATCATTTGATCTTTCCGAACAACTTCTTCCAAGGCGGGTCCAATTAGATTTTGAAATAAGTCCAAATAGGTTTTTGCTGTCAGGTTATAGTCCATTAAAAAAGGTCCAGTGATATGGTGTCCGATAATTCCCACGAATATATTTGTTTTTTGGGGATATTGTGTCCGAGTATAAACAAAGCGATGTTCATTTTCTTGGCTCCAATAAGGGCAATTCTGAACATTTGGTTCATTTTTGAGGGTGAATGTACATTCATTGGTAAAACAAATATTTAAAAAAAACCTATCGTTATTTGCTCTTTACATTATTTCAAAACAAAATGCCATTCTTCGCTCTTTATCTCCTTTCTGCAGTTCTTGATGTTTTTCGAATCTATACGAATAATATTTGTGTTTTTTTTAAGTGCGCAATACCGTTGTATGATGTTTATTTACCTCTTGCCCAAGAACTCTCGTACTAACCATTTTGTTTTCCTCCACACTCAGTAGAATATTAAGATCTTTATTCTCTCTTTCTTCGGCTCTATTTTCGATATCCTGACTTGAACATTTACAAGTATTTATTACGGTACCTTTAAACTCGAACTTACTGACAATACATTTAATAGTTAAAATGGACGGAATGGGCTTGGTGGGAAAATAAACTTAAAACATTTTAGATACTGCTCTAAAACTGTTTCCCGCATAATTCCAGTTAATTAAGGATACTTTTTCGTCGATTGAATAATTCATATTTTTTTCAAATACCGACTGTCACTGATTTATTGACACTTTTCCTCATGTCAGGGACAATATTCATTTTACTGGTGTCTGTTTGGTTTTACCTGAACCAAAAATTTGGTAATTTTGCAATTACATTTAATTGAATAATTCAAGATTCGCTTATTAAAATTTTTTGAAACTTGGCACGAGGGCTTGTCAGATTGGTCTCTTCAAAAAGTTATCCTACATTTTTTCCGTAAAATGTACAGCGGAGCCAATAATTGACCCTTAAAATTTACATGGGATTGCCTATGTTTCGGTCGGCGACGCACCACCCGATATATAATCATCTGCTACCCTGGAAAAGGATTAAAATCTGCAACCCACAATGGTTTTTCCATTGCATGCTGACACCATATTGCAGACATGCATTTAAATATTTTTGTCAATAATGGCACCATTTAGAGAACAAAATTCACGAAACAAAAACATTTCGGATTAATTAAATTCTTCACAAGGCATTTTTAAAATTGCGAATTTTCAACCCCAAAAAAAAGATACAATGGAAAAACCAGTGAGGGTTGCGGATGACATTCCTTTCTGAGGGTAGCAGATAATTACAAATATTGTTGCAAGAAAGCCTTGGAAAACATAAATATTCATGCGTCTATGCTTATCGACATTTATAAAATAATCTACCGCCCTATAGTTCAAAAGTTAAGAAGTTTAGGACATATCTTTAATAATTTTTTTTTCGCAAACTCAGTCAAAAAGCCCGCCTGTAAAATTTTACGTAAACACCGTGTATATAAGTCACCATTTAACAAAACCTGTATATTTTTTCAAGCAAGTGAGGATCATAATGCTTATGATTGTGACAATTTTATAAAGGTTTGGTTTGCAGGTCATCCTTTAAAATGCTGCAGTTACTTCTAGTTTTTATAAAAAAAAATAAAATATTTACTGGTGATTACTTTAAATTTGTTAAACTTTTGTGAAAAATAAGTGTGAAAAACTGACCAAAGATGTAGTTTTAATAATACGATTTATGTTTTTAAAATTGAAATGTTTGAACATCGCCCTTATTTGTCAGACTCGAGGCTCTTTATAAACAAATTCTCTTACGCATATCATTTTCAATAGCCAGTTTGATTATTATTAGTAAGAAAAAATTAATAATCTAGAATCCGAATTAGAAAGAACCTTCATCTATCTGCCAATCAGAAAAAAAATATTTTTTATCAAATATATTATGCATAAAAAGAATCGCAAATGGGTTGACTAAAAAAATATAATCAAGGTTATGATTAATTAAAAAAAAAATCAAAAATCTTTTAATGTCCCTGTACTACCGTATATGTCAATTCTCTTTTTTATTTCCATGACAGTACTAATATACCACTATTATTATTCTTTAATTTCATAAATAAAGCCTTTGGAAATTTTAAAAATTTAAACTTAAAGGAATTACTACAATTTTTTGTTACACCTGTATAATTCCAATATATATATATATATATATATATATATATATATATATATATATATATATATATATATATATATATATATATAAATATACAGGGTGATTTTTAAGTTGCGGAAAATGGCACATTTCAAAAAACAATGAATACGTGGATATGTTCCTCATTTATGAAGAGTGTCGTTAATCTGCGACCGTTGCTTTGATATTGTATGCGCGACGGTTTTCCTTGCCAAGTACTCTGGTGATTGCAAGTCAGGTCGGCTTAAGTAAAAAAGTATGGATAATTGCGGGAAGATCACGTTCAACGTGTCCAAGCACTACAGCCCGAAGATTTCTTGGGCGGTGACAACTTACTTAAGACAGCACCGTATGTGACACACTAAATGAATGTAAGTTCCTTCTAGAAATTTTTAAAATTTAAAATAAAAAAATAGAGCTTAAAGCCTGGTAACCCTGACCGATTTTTGCAAGCAATTATATACTACCGGATTTACAATAAAATTAATATTATTCTATTTATTTATTTATTTATTACAAAGTAGGGGTACAAACAGATTTATATCCACTAAAGTACCCTCGTTTTAATAAAGTCTTTTAGTGGGTACAGGTTTAATATCTATATATAATTTAAAAACTAAACACTAAAATATTATTGACACATCTAATTGATTTAAATTATTTATAAATTGGGACGTAATTCTACGTTTAAAACAATGAACGAACAAATCTAAATACGTCATATCGTTACAGTGATTGTTAAACGATCTAACCATTCTACCAAGAGGCGAGTTTTGGCCGTAATTCGTATTTCTAAAAAGTACAGAAAAAAGTTCATTAAAACTAAGTGTTCTGTTATTATTGTAAAATTCTATATATCTATACACTACTGGGAGAAATGCAAGTTCCTTCATTATTTTAACGAAGATTGTTAAATCAGCAATAATTCTCCTGTCTTTAAGAGGTAGTATATTAAAGATACGCATACCTAATAGGCAAATAATTTAAATTTATGTCAATATTTGTTTTGAAAGATAAATATTTTAAAAATTTATGCTGGACTGATTCGATTCTACCAATGTAAATTTGATATTGCGGGTTCCAAACAACAGACGCAAAACACAATCTACTAGATACGTAAGCATAAAAAGGGCAAAGCATCACTTTCGGATTTCTAAAATCCGCAGTATTTCTTTTTATAAAACCTAGCATCCTGTTTGATTGATTATTATAATTTTGGGTCAAGAACATCTCCAAGATCTTTAATTTCAGAAACCTTTCTTAACTCTGAGTCATTTATGTAATAATTAAATTGTATACAATTTATATTACGGGTGTAACTAATAGCCACACATTTGTCAGAGTTTAAAAATAAATCGTATCTCGTCGCTTTGAATTTTAGACAATCATCTAAACTTGTTATTGGGTAGTAAAACTTTAGATCGTCCGCATGAAGCAAAAATTGCAATTCTTAAAACATTCCTTCATATCAATAAGATAAAATATGAAAAACAGGGGCCCAAGTGACTACCTTGTGGTACTTCGGACGAAGGGGTCTGATTGATGCCCATTCACCGAAACAACCTGCACTCTGTCCCGCAAGAAAGACCAAATCCATCGCAAAAGGAAATCAGATATACCGACCCCAGAAAGGCGATCTATCAGTATGCGATGATTAATTTTACCAAAGGCCTTACTGAAGTCGCTATATATGGCATCCACCTGAATTCGTCTATCCATTGTCTTCGAAAGATATTCGACAAATGTGACTAAATTTGTCTCAATTAACCTAAGTGGAAAAAAACCGTGTTGTTCTGACATAATAATATGTTTAACATGGTTAAAAAAATTTGTATAAATAATTTTTTCAAATACCTTAGGAAAAACAAACAGTTTACTAATTGGTCGATATTTTTTAACGTTATGTTTATCTCCAGTTTTAAATATTGGGATTATATGAGATATCTTCCATTTTGCCGGAAAGGTCCCCTGTTGTAGAGACAGATTAAATATATATAAAAGAGGTTTAACTAAATTCTTACATGACTTTGCAAGCAATACCGGTATGTCATCCGGGCCAGTAGATTTATTAACATCAAGTGAGTTCATGATATTTTTAATTTCTTCCTCACTTATTCTAAAGTCATCAACTTCTAAAACATTCTGAAAATAAATGACAAATGTTTCGACCCGATGTAGCGGTCTTATTTTCATAGAAAACCGAACTGGGAACAGCACTAGTACTTTTCTTTTTGTTTTTTACAAATTTCCAAAAAGCTTTTATATTACCGGAAATACTACTCTCAATACTTTGTACATATTCATAGTAATTGTTTCGCATCATCTGCTTGGAACGCCGATGCAAATTGAAAAAATTTAAGTAGTGATTCTGATCCTTATACATCCTAAAATATTTATGAACTCGATTTTTTTGTAATATTGTTAAGATTGTTTCTTTTTAAAATAAATAGGAAAACCACCTTTAACTATATACTTAGGAACATTTCTATCTATAATATTATTTAGCTTATTATCATTCTAGCATAAAATTAATTTGGAAAGCAGATGGGTACAAATTACAATATCTACTAACCTGTTCATACGTAGCAACCCAATAGTTATTTCAGAAAATGAAAGGCAACCCAACGTTTCCATTTTTTTTAGGTTTTATGCTTTTAAATAGGATTTAATTTCTTTAAAGCAGATGAGTGTAAGTTTTCAAAAAAAGTATGGTAGCAAAAATGTACCACAGCCATGACCATAACTTTGCGTAAAAAATAAAATAATTGACAAAATATTTTGAAAATAAATAATCGGTTTTAGTTTCATAAGACTCATATTTTATGATATTCTATAACTTTGTATAAAATATTTCAACGTGAAAAATATATGGCAATAACAGCGAAATAAAAAACCGAGAAAAACCCCTACATATACTATTTTCGAAAGCCAGTTCCCTTATCGGTAAGAAAACATATAAAAGTGTTTTATACGTTGACAACATTTGTTATTTATTTCTATATATATATATATATATATATATATATATATATATATATATATATATATATATATATATATCGGTATATTATACGGATCATTTCCGCAAAGGCACACAAAAATGCGTGGTAATGGAATAAGTATGTTTCAGCTGAAAGTTTCAAGACGAAAAGTTCGTAAAACAAAAAACTTGCGAGCCTGGTTGCTGAAATAAATAATATCTTAAGAAAGAAGTATATATGGTAATAGATACGGGTAAGTTGTCAGAATATTGCGTCCTAATATTTTAAAGTTTTAAGTATACTACAATATAAAATACTTCTGTTTTTAATTAAAATATTAGGAACTAAATACACAAGCAGAGCTGGGTAGGAATCGAATTCTTTTGAAATCGAATCCAGAAGTCGATTACTTTTTAAGCATCCGAAGGTTGGAATCGATTACTTTGGAAAGATCCGATTCCAAAAGAAATCGATTCTTTGTATTTCTAATTTGAGACAAATATACGATCTTTCAAATTTCCAAATTTTGTTCTAAGATTATTAATTTTCAAATTTTAAGCTAGCACCCTTAAAAACCCTTATTTCCTATATCTGAGGCAAATAGGTTTATAAATTCCAAAATCCGCCCGTTTTAAATCTTCCATTTTAAATTTCCAAAACTTTACTTAAGATTCTTAATCAGTATCACATTGATTTTTGATAATAAAGATGAAGAATTTTAAAACATCTGCCTATTAAAATCTTTAAATAATGAATTACACTTAACATGTGATTTTTAACCAAAATATGTTGTTTTTCGGGTCAAGAGAAAAACATTTATATGAAACATTTTTTTCTACTAGCGTGTGGAAAGCAGCACTTTTCCGCACGCAATTTAGATTTTGAAAGTGTCACTTTTCCGCACTAGTGCGGAAAATAATCACTTTCCCTACTAGTGCGAAAAAGTAAACCCTTGCAAATTTCCACTTAAACAGGTACTTAAAATGTTTTTAATTCTGAAGTTTGAATTAGTATAATTCTATTATTGGCATAGTATTCTTTTATTTGTATCGTCGATTTTGAATAAAAAACGTTTTCCATGGAGCCTTCTGACGAGGAATTACCTGAATCCATTCTCAAAGCAGCCGAAATAGCAAATTTAGATTTGTTGCCGTCCAAGTCGAGGCACAGGTACGAGAAAGAATATACAGCATTTACAAGCTGGTGTAGCGAGAAAAAAATCAAAAGTATGAAAGAAGAAGTTTTTATGGCATATTTCGCGGAACTTGCTAAAACATGTAAACCCAATACCTTATGGTCAAGGTATTCCATGTTAAAAAGTGTCATTAAGATCGAAAAGAACATGGATTTAAGCAAATATTTCAAAGTTACATCATTTTTGAAGAAGCAAAATGTAGGATTTAGACCCAAGAAGGCCAAAATTTTCTCGAAAGATGAAATAGCAAAATTTATTAATGATGCTTCAAATGCTGTCTATCTAGCGATAAAGGTAGCTACAATTTTCGGACTAGCTGTTGCGTGTCGTCGAGAAAAATTGATGAAAATTAGCATTGATGGTATTGACGATAAGGGGAATCTTTTAATTGTAAATATTCCAGACTCCAAAAACCATTCTAGCCGAAGTTTTGTCATTTCCGAGGAAATTGAAAATGGAAAATATCTAGCTTTGTATAGAAAGTATTCCAGTTTACGAAAGCCCGAAACACCACACAGGAGATTTTTTGTTAATTACAAAAAAATGGCTTGTACTGTCCAGTGCATAGGAATAAATACTTTTGGCAAGGACTTGGAGGTTGGAAGTCATCATCTGTTGCAGAAGGCTTGTCTTAACCCCTAAGGGACTTTTAAATGGTATATTTATTATTACTATTCAGAGTGTGTTACAAAAATAAATTTTAAATTTTAATACACTTTTATATTCCGCAAGCAGAGAAATTTTTAAACGGAACTTGTGAAACTGAGAAATTACAATGAGATGTTCCATTTATAAGCTGCTTAAGGTTATTTTAAGAATCACATTTAAAAATCTTATGAAGATCTATTATCGCAAGTTTTGTAATGCAGTTCAAAAAAATGTTCCATTCAAGGATGGTTTCATGTCGATCTTTACAGGCTTGGAATGGATAAAAGTCTTTTATCGCACCACCAGCGACTAAACTCACTGGGTATTGATAGCCTAGAACTCCGTAGAATTTACCTGACGGTAATATTTGGATTCCAAATAATTAAAAATAACATAAACAGATGTGGGCAGAAATAGTGTTATGAATCGCATTATTTTAACACATATATTTCAGCTAATTTCGATCTAAACTCACCGTGCCCACGTTTAAGAAAAAATTAAAACCATACTTGCATCTCACAATTTAGAACAACTAATAATGATGAATACTGCTAATTGTAACTTGAGCCGCCAATCGTTGCTTTGTCGTCTTATTGTACTCCACTACTGCATCTTTCTATTTATATTATAATAATAATGTGAGTGATTTTTTTCCTATTCTTTTAATTGTTTTCTTTTTAAACTAGGGTAGTGTTTATGACAGATATGTCATAATAATTGTAGATTTTTAGCCATCATGATAAGTGTAAATTATTTGTTTCTGTGTACTATTTGGATATAATCTGTATGTACTTTAAAATAAAAATAAAAAATAACATATTCAAATTTAAAGAATATTTACCAAAAACTAAGTTGGCTAAGAGTTACACCAAATGTAAAAAATGGGGCCAAAATTATATTTTGCGTCTCGGGCTTCGTGCCAAAATCTTTGATGTTTGATTTATTATCCACCCTTCCACCGCGACCGATCGGTCTATTGTGGCTCACACCCTTTTATATTTCTACCACCAGGTCTAGACTTCTAATAAATTCGATGATCCTGTTGGGAGAAAGATCTTTTACCTCTCCCGGCAACAAGGTGTCATTGTCGAGGTTTGCGAATCTGAGTCGTGCCATTGCTGGGCACGAACACAGTATGTGTTCTGCCGATTCATCCCCCTCCATGCACATGCGGCACTCGGCGTCTTCCGCTAGGCCGATCTTGTGCATGTGGTATTTCAATCTGCAGTGTCCCGTGTACAATCCTACCAGAGTTTCAAGGGGTACCCTTGATTGCTCCAGTAGTTTGACGGTACATTATTGGTTCTGTGGGCTTAAAAAAGGCCTTCGAGTGTCTGAGACCCAAAAGCCCATGCCAGTACCGAAGATTTTCTCTTTGTGTCCAAGCTGATATGAACTGCTTGGTCATTCTATAAGATATACCGATAACCGGTTCCGGCTCTGTGAATTTTGTCTCCGCCCCCTTTTGGCAAGGAGGTCTGAGGATTTATTACCCTCTAGGCCGGTATGTCCAGGTATCCGCAGTAGGGTAACTTTGTTGCTTTGACCCAGTTTGGTCAGTGCATTCGTACTGTAGTTACAATTTGTAGGTATAAAAACTAAAGATGATCCGGATTCGTGATTCGATAAATAGGAATCGATTCCCTGGATTCGATTTCTTTTTTCATTAAAAAAGAAATCGTGATTCGTATTGGTAATTCAATTTCTTTACGAGGATCCGGATCCGTAAATCGATTTCTTTTTTGAAAGATCCATTCCAGGTCTGTACACAAGAAAGCAAATTTAACACAATATGTAAGTTTTAGATCAGATATGTATATTATATATTTGTATGTTTACAAGTATAAACGCACACAAAGAACAAACATTCAGTAAGCCTTAATAGCCTACATAGCAGTGAAAAAAGGAACCAATAATACACCTTATTTTCTTGTCATCTCGATCTCTATATTAATAACAAATTTTCCTTTAATATCTACAGGAAACCTCTCAGCACATAATCTTGCAGCATATAGATCTATAATTTTTAGAACATTTTTCTTTCCTTTAGAAAAAAAAATCCCTAAAGATAAGAATACAATCAAAATAATTGTAAATAATAATGATTTTAGTACTACACCATGAATTTCTTAATTGGTACAACGAAAAATACCGCAAAGGTAGCTTTTAGATCATCACAAAAAAATCTATTTTCAATGGAAAAAGATCGTAACTTATTAAATCTTGTCATACAAACAAACTAAAACATATTTAATTTAAATAAACACTGGTAAAGTTTCACAAATTTTATTCAGATAGATCTGACACGTTTCGGTCTCACGACCATTCAAAGATCTTTTAGGAAGAATCGACCGAAACACGTGTCAGATCTATCTGAATAAAAATTTGTGAAACACCGAGTGTTTATTTTAAATTAAATTTGTTACAATGTTTCACCTAGAGCCTACCGCAAATTCAATAGAAATTATTAAAAATATTTATAACTAATTAAGTTATCCTTGTTTATTATATTGTTGATGTAAGATCCGGATTGGTTCTTTTAGATTGATAGCTTAAATGGTAGATCAGCCCACAAAAAGGATGTACCCAGGGTCTAATTTATATTTTCCTTTCGACTCCTTTCGTTCTTGCAGTCAACATCGAAGATATTTGTCAAATAGTTGGTCCTGGCAGTTAAAAGTTAACAGATTTCGTTATTTTTGTCCGTGCAATAGATCTAAAATCTAACTGTTCTGGTTTAACTTTTATAGTACGGGAAATTTAAATTAGGGGCGACCTTTACCCAACCAGATGAAAACTTTTTTCATTAAATATTTAATATAAATATATATATATATATATATATATATATATATATATATATATATATATATATATATATATATATATATATATATATATATATATATATATATATATATATATACAGGTGTAAAAAGTATGATGCTTACGATTTAAATGGGCGATAGCAAGCTCAAAACAAGTCGAAAAAGCCAAGAGCATATGGGTCAAAAGCTAATTGTTTTCGAAATATGCCCTTTCAAAGTTTAAAAAAGTTCGCAACACCGCTCCCGTTTCATTGCAGTGAGTCGAATTTTAAACGTTTTTTTGCGAAGTTTTGCATATTAACACTTTTTTACATACAAATAATAAAAATTACTTTAGCAATTTACTTTCATACTTAATTTAGAATTAAATTTAAGTATAAAACAATAAATAATTATAGTTTGGTTTTTATTTGTAAATAAAAAATAGTTCTTCCTACCAAAAGAATAGGCTAAATATCCATTTTAGGAACACAAATTATTATGTTTTAAAACAGCACATTTTTATTTTGCTTAAAGAATAAGATTTCTCGGTTGCACACATTCCATTTTCAAAAATCTTTGGTACATTTTGCACTTCGGTTGTCGTAAATTTAAAACATATCGGCATATTTTCCCCATTTAAAAACAAACAAAAATATCGCGGCCAGCCCGGTGAGCAAAAGTTACAACTGACTTTACTTCACGTACAAGGCTTCTAGGTAGCTCTGTTGCCAATTGTTTTTTAACTTTTTAACTTGGGGAATAATTATTTTTATTTTTTTCTTTGTAGATTAAAACATTTAAAACTAAGTTTATTTTATTACCAAATTAATTTTCTGATAAGCGATTGTTAAGATTTTCAGAACTAATTGCTTCTAAAGTTTTAACTTTGACATCGTTTAGACAAAAATCTTTCAAGTTTAGACACATGTGGAATAAAAACTTTTTGACTTGTTTTGAGCTCCACTATCGCCCATTTAAATCGTGAGCATCATCTAAAACCCTTTATAACACCTTAGCTGATTCATAAACTGTCATTTCTAGAGAATAACCAAGTACCAAATGTTTAATTTAAAAAAATAATTTTATGATTGTTGGCGGTTTTGTCCAATATTTGATCATTTCTCAGTTTGCATTGGATTTCATATATCCCACTCAAAGATGTAACGTTCTGTATAAAACTAAATTTTTTAATGTTTAACCACGAAATTTTAAAGTTAAACAAAGTATGCACGTTATTTTAAAAACCCTAAAATTTGTTCGCTATTTAAACATGTAAATGCATGGACCGCATAACTAATGCACGTGTGCAATTTGATAATTTCGCTATCACTGGATTTTTACTATTTTAAAATTTTGGGCTTGTTTAATCTCTATATTTTATTTCACATATTTTTTATTAGATTTATTTATAATCGCACGTATTAAATATGGAAAATTTTAGAATTAACTTTTTTTATGAAATAAATCAGTCTACGACGACTGAACAGGACCATATTTGTGGCTTTCCTCATATTTAGTAAATTATTAGTAATTTGTTAAAAAAAGCAAGCTTTTAATTACATAATTTTACAGTTTATTTGATATATAAGCTTGTCACGAGATTTAACTATAGTATAAAAAAAAACATATTTTTTTATTGTTACCCTGTTTTGCTTAATTAAAGTACACCTGGGCGTGTTTAAGAGCGATGACACACACAGCGGTTTTTGCCGACTCGGCGGCCGACTCGTCCGTTTCTCGGCGCGATGACACATACATCGGTTTGCGCCGACTCGGATGTTGCTTGGACACAGGAATTTGTTGACTCGGCAAGAGGCAGAACTTCGCAAACCAGTGTCAACTTGAGATATGGATGACGATTTAAAACTAATAATACTTTCGGGTTTACTGTATTTGCGCAGGAAAAGAAGAATGCAAAATAAAAATCGGAGAATGTGGGTGCATCCAATTGTCAATGATCGTTTAGCCAAAGGACATTTTTATACTTTGTTTGCTGAAGTTCGAAAGGATGAAGAAATTTTTTTAAATTATACTCGTATGTCAATGGCTTCTTTTGACGAACTATTTAATTGTATAAAAGGAAAAAATAACAAAGAAAAATACGTATGAGAACATCCAATCCACCAGAAGAAAAATTGGTCATAACCCTAGGTAAGTTAAAAAAATGTTATAAGATTAGATATGCTATATTTATTATTAGGAAATCTCGAAAGTAATACAATAAACATTTTTGTGTTAACACCAAATAAATAAATCAGTAATCATAATTTTGTAATATTTATAAGTTTGTGACTTGTGAATCATCACTTTCTCCAAAATTAGAATAATAGGATGCAGCGGATTCGGTTGGGGATGGTGTTGGCATTGGAGTCACGAAAGTTCTAGACGGATACTGCTGTGATGCAGTTTGCAGTGGATGGGGGATATACGTTTGTGGCTGTTGTTGCGATTGATGTTGCTGGTGAAGACCTGAGTATGAATGAGTTTGTAAATTTGTAAATGTATGCTGGTGCTGCTGGTTCATAGTTTCGTACTTGCTAATAATTTGCTAAGCTCAATTCTGCAACGGGTATTTAAATATCGGGGTAATGATGCAAGACTTGGCACCAAAGACAGCAAAAAGTGACGATTATCGTCATTCTTTCGTTCGCTTGGTCCATTTTTGCTCTCTTCCGTAACTGTCCAATGATCGTAAAATTTTTTTTCTTCAAAAGGGTGTAGTCTTTTTTTGCCCACGATCTGGGTTGCGGTTCACCTAAAACATTTCGTGAAGAAAAGCTGGTTGAAGTTGGAGATGTAGCTTCTTGGACTTCATCATCTTCTTCGTTGTTTTCATGTTCTTCTTGAACTGATGATGATGCGGAGTTTTTACATTCTAATGAACTGACTGTCCTTTTTGGTGTCACAGTGTCCCTTAGAAATTCCAGTTGTTGTGAATACATGTAGGGAGTTTTTGTGAGCTCCGTCTCCACTCTTGCCTTTTCTCTCTTGAATGTCTCTTGTAAACCGATCTCGAACGTTCTTCCATTTTTTTGTAGTATGTCTCCTGTAAATTTTAAAAAAAACATTAATTACTAAGTACATTATTACTTAAGTACTAAAAAAGCAAATAACCTTTCTTATTAGGTAATATTTGTGTTTTTCAGATATCTGGCTACTGGATGTTCGCTAACTGAGTTACACTACACATTTCGAGTAGGAGGTCGACTAGCAGTTGTATTATTAAAGAAGTTTGTGAAGAAATATGGGCGTGTCTTGGCGAAGTTACTATACCTCCACTAACTACTCAAAGTTCTTAGACATAGCAACAGGATTTGAAAAATATGCAAACTTTCCTAACGCCATTGGTGCTATCGATGGAAAGCACATCCGAACTAAACAGCCACCCGATAGCGGTTCCATATATTTTAATTACAAAGGGTATTTTTCTACTGTGTTATTTGCTATGTGCGACGCCAATTATTGCTTTACTTACATAGAAGTGGGATCTTACGGCAAATCGAGTGATGCAGGAATTTTAAAAATTCCATTCTTTTTGACAAGATTATGTGAGAATTCATTAGGAATTCCACCGCCACGTTGCTTACCAAATTCAGCTGAGTATTTTCCGTATGTAATTTTGGGTGATGAAGCTTTTCCATTGTCTGAAAATTTGCTGAGACCATACGGTGGAAAATATTTAACAGAAGATAAACAAATTTTCAATAACCGATTGTCCATTTGCCCGACGATATATTGAATGTACATTTGGAATCTTAGCGAACAAATGGCGAATATTTCATCGACCTATAGATGTTGACATTGATTTGGTTAATAGTATTGTTAAAGCTACCTGTGTATTACATAATTTTATAAGAATAAGAGATGGAACGCGTGAAGAATCATTTTGTGACCAATGTACCACACAGCCACAGTATGGGCAGTTTGCAACCCCATACACGCCATAGGGAAATGCCAGGGCACTGTCAGCAGAGATAAATATGCACATTATTTTACAAATTTAAACAAGTGACTAATTTAAATGCAGAATTATTCTTATATTTACTTGTATCTAATAAATAAAAAGAATAATTAACATACCTAATTTTTTTTAATTGTCCAAAGTCCTCAAAACCAAAAACCCCAGTAATTTCTTCCCAGCACTGTTTCCTTTTGATTTTATCACTATAATCGGGTTGGGTCATGTCCCATAATGCTGGACGATTCTGAATTTCATGTATTAATTTTTCAATATCTATAACTTTGGTAGTCATTTTGTGGAATTTTTAATCAAAAAACGCCCTTAAAAACCGACTGACAAATCGACGTGTCTGACAGTGGACATAAGAAACAATGTAAACAAGCGCCGCCGCGTCTATAAAACCGCACGCGTTTCTTGTGAAAGACGAGGTGTCGAGTCGGCTCTGCGCCGTCAGGCGTAAATCGGCGCTGTGTGTGTTTTGCGTCATTTGAATACACAAGCGTATGTGCCGACTCGGCAGCCGAGTCGGCCGCCGAGTCGGCAAAAACCGCTGTGTGTGTCATCGCTCTAAATCTAACTTCTAAACACGCTCGTGTTTTAAAAGTTGCCATGATACATCAATCAAAAACACTAAAATAGTGAAGTCTTAGATGACATTGTCAACCTTTAACCTCAGCTTCTGGTACATGTCAGACATTTTTAAGAAAAAAAAATGATCTGACATGAGTACTTTATAACGTAAAATTAAATATTACTATAACAAAGTTTTCAAAATCTTTAAAAAATAGCGTAATATTCGTGGATAACCGGTCTTTAAAACACTTGTTCTATTTCAATAACTTCGGCTACGTCGTCGTGCTCGAAAAATCGCGCGTGTTTTAAAGACCTTAATATCCACTTATACTTTAGTATACTATTTTTCTTAGAATTACGTATGTCAAGATCAAGTTACATACTATATCATGGGGTGCATAAAATAACTAGTTCGCCATCTTGGGCAGTCCGCCATATTGGATGTAGAATGACGTCAGTAAGCTAACCATGTATTGTCATCCAAACTGAACGTGTATGCAAAATTTTACCTTAATCAGGAGGCTAACTGCTTTAAAAATTAGTTGCAAAATTTCACCCGAACAAACATACATACATACAAACACTGCAAGGTGAATTAAAGCTTGTAAAAAGAATGTGAAATTAATAAAATTATTTGAATTGAAAGAAACGAGATACGACATAAAATTATCATTTTCCTAATGAGATTTTCTCACATTTAAGAATTTCATATTCATTTTTAGTAACCACAGAAGATTTTTAAATTCCTCTGAGAAGTTTGGGATTTAAAGAAGAAAATAGGAACATGTGAAATAAATATCTGACTTACATTAAAAATTCCAATAAATAGGTTTGATTTGTATAGTTTATTTTTATTGTTTTGTTTCAGTTTACTTATAATAATTACAAAAATTAATTAAACAAATTGTCTTCTTACTAATTCAAAAGTGTGTCGGTAAAGTTAATTACATTTTAAAGAGCGGGAAGTGATGACGGAAAGTAGAGGTGACACTTTCCAACCTCAATTAAAGTCCATATTACGTATAAAGATAAAAAACTATAATTTAAATATCACCTTGCTAAAGAGTGATCGCTAAAGAAAAACTTTTATAGCATGTATTTCAAATATCTATACCTTTTAATAAAATGAAAAGAAAACTGGTGCAAAAAGCAAGATGGTTCTGGGAGCTATAAATCTTCTTAAATAAAGGGTTAATTACTGCACTTATTTTTGCATTACGTCAACTCTTAAAAATGTGAAATTGTTATTATAGCAAAATGTGTATAATTATTCATAAAATGGTGTAATTATTTTGGAGACTAATTATTTAAAATTTGTATACTAACACTTTCCAACCTCGATTAAAGTCATTATTACGTATACGGCTATAAAAAAGACAATAATTTAAATCTCACCTTGCTAAAGAGTGATCGCTAAAGAAAAACTTTTATAGCCTGTTTTTCAAATATTTAATTAAATCAATAAAATGCCGCATGTAAGTACTGAAAATGTTTGCCTTGTCATAAACTTCTGCAAAAAGCAAGATAGTTCTAGAAGCTCTAAATCTAATAAAATAAAGGGTTAATTAATGCATTTATTTTTGCATTACGCCCACTCTTAAAAATGTGGACTGGTTGTAATAACAAAATGTGTATAATTATCCATAAAATTGTGTAATCATTTTGGAGATTTATTATGCACAATTTGTATACTGACATTTTCCAACCTCGATTAAAGTCATTATTACGTATATGGTTATAAAAAAACAATAATCTAAATCTCTCCTTACTAAAAAGTGATCGCTTAAAAACTTTTATAGCTTTTTTTCCAATATCTATTACTTCTAATGGAATCATTAAACTACAGAGTACAAGTGCTGACAATGTTTGCCTTTTCATAAACTTGTGCAAAAAGCAAGATAGTTTTAAAAGCTATAAATCTTTTCAAATAAAAAATTAATTAATGCACTAACTTGTGCACTACTCTTAAAAATGTGGAATGGTTTTTATAACAAAATGTGAATAGTTGTCCATAACATTGTGTAATCATTTTGAAAATTTATTATGCACAATTTGTATACCTTTTTTACCTAGCTAATTGCATTGTATAAAATAACCAACAAGTTGGAAGCAAAAAGTACACAAATGTACACAAATTTGGGAGTGCGTTGCAGATCCAGTCACTTCATGTGATTCTTCAATTTTCTGAATACTTTTGCTAAATTGCTAAAGACTAAAGGGTGATGAAATAAATATAACTAGGAATTTTGTATTCCAGAGGCACAAATGCGTCGGAAACCATGTGTCGCGTTTGCTGATCCCGGCACATGTTATTATACCTTATTTAAAGATTTTCTGCAATTTACTTAAACTTAGAGGTAATGAACAAAATTGATAACGGATTTATTTTTAGAAAGCAAAAATACTCCGAAAACTATATATTGCATGTAAAGAACAGACAATTTCTCGTACATGCGTAATGCAAAATGAGGGAGAGTTAACCCTTTACTTAGGGGGATGTATAGCTTCTAAAATATTTTTTTTTCACAAGTTTATAACCAGACAATTTTTCTAGCATGTATACGTTGCGCTTTATTAATTCGAGTCTAAGTTACGGGAGTTTTAAAAACATGCCATTTTTGCGGTTACTTTTTGAATGCGTACTGCATAGTCTAAGCAATAAGTTCAAAATGGTGAAAAATAGAGATACTGCTCCTAAGTAGGAGTAAACATTTTCAAAAAAAAAACCTGACTCTCGGAACTCTATTTCCATTATTTATAATTTTAATTTAATGCTGAAAATGGGCCTCCGCGCGATATTTTTGGTTGCACGCTCGGCGTTAAAACCGAATACCTCACACTAAATAATCTTTTTAGGGTATTAAATAATATTTGAAAAAATTAAAAAACTTATGGTATATTCAGAACATTTAAAAAATTAACTTAAAGGTAATTTTTCAACAAGTTAGACAACTGGTTATAAACAAAATTATTTTAAACTTTCATCTTCATTGTACATTAAAAAATGCTTAAATACTTGTCATATAACTATTTTGGTTCGTGAAGCCATACATTCTTAACAAGATCACGCCGTAAAAGTTTAAAATTTTTAATACTTTAATTATAATAATTTTATCGCTTTAACAATGTTACTTTGCTTTTTCATTTTTTGTTTTAAAGTTATAAAATTATAATAATGAAAGTATTATTTTTTTAATCTCCCATGGCGCGATCTTGTTCAGTATGTATATACGAAGCAAAAAAAATATATGACAATTATTTTATTTTTTTTAAATTTATAATGAAGACCAAAGATCAAGACAATTTTGTTAATTAACAATTGTCTTACTTGTTAAAAAATTAACTTTAGGTTAAATTTTCAACGAAAATCAATTCTTTAAAGTGTTCTGAATACACCATAAGTTTTTTAATTTTTTAAATAATATTTAATACCCTCAAAAATTATTTGGTGTGACGTAATCGGTTTTGAGGCCAAGCGCTCAACCAAAAAAGGAGGCCAATTTATTTTCAGCGTTAAATTAAAATTATAAATAATGGAGATGGAGTTTTGGGCATCAAAAGTTTTTTTTTAGGGAATTTCCTTCTTTTCAAAGATCTTTTTTACAATTTCTAAAATATTAATAGTTTATGAGATATCAGCGAAAAACGAAATACCTTTTTTTTTCTTTAATTGTTTATGACTTTTGCAGTTTTTTATGTGCTAATAAACGCTTTCTATAAATTTGTCTAGACATTATCTCGGAACGAATGAGCTATCGCACTTATTTTTAGAAGCAGTATCTCTATTTTTCACCATGTTTAATTTAGTGCTTAGACTAGCAGGTATAAATTCAATTATGTATCGCTAATATTCAAATAAAAACTAAAACGTTAAACCCAAGGCCGTAGCCAGTGAAGTCAGGGAGTCGAACCCCGAAAATTTTAACAAAAGAAAAAAACTATGAATACAAAGAAGTACTACCACAGATTTCTTAATATTATAATATTGAAATCTATTGGCTCTTCTATAGTGAATAATTTTGGTAATGCTAGGTTTTGAGGCGGAAAACAAAACATTGAGTACAAACGCGTGCGGGCAGCGATGTTCAGTTTTAGTTTGAGAGTATCGTAGGTTGCAGCGCAAGGATCGCGGTTTTTACAATCTGAGTTGCAGTATCTTTTAATATTATACAGGGTAATCCAACGAAAATCTTGCATCCCCTATTTGTAGGCTCTCCTGGTATATTTAAAAAAGTTTCGGACACGTCAATTTTTGATTTTTAAGGACGTCTCTTCATCTATAGCCGTACAATACAAGGTTGGTCAAAAGAAGTTATTGCGTTGTACTTTAGATTTTTAAATGGAAACCTCCATTTTTTTGATTCTCCAAAACTTTATAACTTTTGTTAATAAAGTTTATACCTATCTTCAATCGTTGTAAAGCTATTTACAATTATAATAAAATTCCAGAAAAGTGATAATAAGGAAATATATCGTAAAAATATTAATCAATTAGTTTCAATAGTAACAAGACATTAAAATTAAAAACAACCCTCCTAGAATTAAAAAAAAAAACAAAAAGCAACCTACAGTCATACGCAAATTAAAGGTAAAGTAAAAATTAATTTTCTATTAAGTAGGTGGTAATAAATACTGAAAGTGTTGTCCCATTTACCTTCATGGAACAATAAATATTTTGTTCATATGTATTTCTCACATTTTCAACATGTATGAAATTATTTTCTACGTTCAGCCGTAATCCGCTCCCGAAGATCTTAAATAGAATCTAACTTCGTACTAAAATCTTTACTTTTCAAATACCCCAAATAAAGTAATCTAAAGATTTTAAGTCCGGAGATCTCGGCAAATCCTCCATGGGGCCTCGTCTGCCGATCCATTGATTCGGGAAATGCGTGTCAAAAACTATCGTACTGAAGCCACGTAGTGCGGTGGTGCACCATCTTGTTGAAATAAATATCATTTCATTGAATTAACTCTATTTTCTATTATTTCGGTAATTCGTGGTTCTATTGTATTTTCCTAGCATGTCCAAGTACGTCTTACCCCACGTCAGTTTCTAGGAATAAAGGAAAGGTCCTACAATATGATTTACGAAAATGCCGGCCCACATTTATTTTTTCAGGAGATTTCGGTTGTACCTCTCGAAACAGATGTGGATTTCAGTCACTCAATATCGACAATTGTTTCTGTTACAGCACACCATGTAAATAGACCCTACACTCATCCGAGAAACAAATGTTAAATAACATGATTGCATTGTTGATTAAAAGTTGGGACACAATGGTCTTCATGCAGCTCATGGACAAGTTTTATCTTATACGGGTGAAATTAATTGTCTTTCAAAATTCTCTGTGCTGTTAAGCATGTAAATCCTAAAAGTAGCCAGTCCACGAGTGCCTTGGGTGTCGTCGTCACTACGTGTTCCATCACTGATAATTCTGCGACTTCATTTATAACTGGTCGATTTTTAATGGCGATTACGGCGAATATTAGATAAAGATCAGTTTCTTCCAAATTTCTCATTAATTAGCCACATACTCATCGTTAATATTTTTGTCTGAATGTAATGCATTAAAAAACCGGACAGTAGCTTTGTAATGCCCCCATTTTAATAATAGAGTCTTATTATTTTTACCCCTTCTTGAACTGAATAAATTATTGTTTAATATTATCAGAACTAGGTAAGTTTACAATTTGAAATCAAAGACAAAGTTTTCCTATGACATATGATGACACTGATGCTATATGTTTTCTTGATGGTATCCATTATTATTATTTTTAGCCATGCAATCGATTATTTTAAGTATTAAGTTAAAGTTGGTCAAAATTTTAACGTGCTTAAATAACTTTACAACGATTAAAGATGGGTATAAATTTTATTAACAAAAGTTACTAAAACGTCATAGAGAATCCAAAATTTTCAATTTTCAAAATCTTAAGTGTAATGCAATATCTTATTTTGGTTCACCTGTGACTGTACGGCTATAGATAAAAATGCTCCCCATAGAAATCAAAATTGACGTGTCCGAGCGTTTTCCCAAAATACCAGGAGTCACAAATAAGAGTGCGCCCTTTCGTTGGGCCACCTGTATGTAGTACCCCGAAAAGATCACCCAATTTTGCAGAGTCGATACCCCTGACACAAAAGGCTAAGCCCCCAAAAATTATTCCTGGCTACGGCTTTGGTTAAACCGATAAGGCTATCAACCTAATTCTTGTGTTTGCTAAAATAAATTTCGTTTTATTAACACATACACATCAACATAATAAAGATTTCAAACGTAAATTTTATGCAGCTCGAAATACATTTAAATTAGATCAAATCGACAAAGTAAACATCATGTCAAGCAGAAAATTTGAGTAAAAATGCGGAGAAAATTTCACATTGTTTACTTGAGCAATATTGAATTTTATATATGAAGGGGTGCGTCAAAGATATGCGATCATATTATGAAAATACGAAAAAGGAAAAAGTATAGAAAGGTAGACTTTTGTAATTGTGCATGTTGTAAAGAATATTTTACAATTTTGACAGGTATTACATTTTTAGAATATAATAAACTTTGGTATTTTCTGAACGATATGGCAGGAGTGTAGGTTTATGGGTCCAGTAACTCATACAACCTTCTTTTTATTCAGAAATGTAACTTAAATTTATGTTGGGAACATAGTAAAAAACAGGAGTTATAAAACTAGTCGTGATATACAGCAGGTTCCAACTTGGTAATGAATTATTGGGTTTTTTAATCCGGAAACAGTTACGAATGCTTACAGCGTAAGTACTAACGTATCCTGGGCGTCAGAGGCAGTTTATTCATACGAGACTTAAAGATTTGTACGTTTCGAGGGGGAAAAAAAACCTCTACAGGCAGAAGGTTACACAGCCCAGAGACTCTAAAGATGAAAGCATAAACAAAGGGGAAAATATGGGCTTTTTATTTTCACTGTAAAGAGATGCATGAATCTTAAAAACTAAAAAAAAATAGTTAAATAAGAAAAGTTTAAGACAACTTAAGAAGTAACTTAATCATGATTGCGATGGGGTAGCCTATCTGCTTTCTTTTAAGATATTTTAAAAAATTACACTTAGGGGTTTTGTAATACGCGATTTGACGATAATATCGGCAATGTTTCAAGTGTACACTTTTTGACATAAAATAAACAACTTCGTATCTTCAAATACAGGCCCAATTTATTTTTATTGCATTAAATTCAGCACCCCATTTAGTGGAAAACGTAATCGGTACTCCTCCGCACCATACGTAGTTGCCGACAAATTCTGCTATCGGCTAAATATGAACTGCAACCCAGTAAGTGATAATTTAAGGTGTGGACGCCCTGTAAAATGGCTATTGCCAAATGAGACACTAGAACAGCATTAATATATACGTTTTTTATTTACAAAAAATATATATAAATTGTTACCTCAAAAATTCCTTTGATACGCCAATGGGGCTTATCAGCAACTCAATTTTATGTTTATAATTTAAAGTTTCTAAAAGGTAAAAATTTTCCCTTGACAAACCTTTTAAAATTTTGTTTACTTTAAAAAATTATAGAAGAAAGAAAAAGGTTTGAATTTACTCTTTCACTAGGCAGTGATAGCCCTAATTCATTTGTCAAGAGGTAAGAAAAATTAAACGTAACTTATTATCTAATTACAAGTTTTGGGGCCTTAGAAGTTTTTAAGATCCGTAATAAAAAATCCAAGATCATATTTAAAAAATAAAGTTAATAATGTGTGTAAATCAAATAACACTGTCTTGTAGAACAGAAAAAGTAGCAATAAGAGTGTAAAATTTATTTGATTAAACTAATAAGGTGGCATTTTGATTAGCATTAAATTGGGCATCTTTGCCTTCATTTAATAGACCCCCTTATCCCTTCTTTTTTTTTTTGAGATCCCATTGATGAGGTTCGAATTTAAGACAGCCTGTACAGGGTATTTCATTTCCCTCCAAATCTATAAAGTTTTTGTTAATAGGCTGCCTCTTACTTCTTTAAAACACTTACTGGTTGGTACTTCGGCATTAAGCTTTTATGGAGGGTTCCAAGCAGTTTTGAATTTAGACATTTTTTTACCGGGGCGAGGTTAGTGTTGCTGAGAGGTAATACAATTTTTCTTTAGGGGTAAACGCCTCTTACCTGCATGTTATATCGCATATTCTTAAATATTGCATACCGGTTATTATATGGATATTATAGAACAATATTCTGTTCAGTGTACATAACCATCTTTTGACCTCTGGAGTGAAGACAGGAACATTTAAAACGCATAGTTTTTTTAATGTAATAATACTTTTAAATATACAATTTGTTCGTAAATTTTGATTATCGGCACTTTTCAGCAGTTCTTTAGCCCCACATTTAAAGAAACAAATATCTGACTAAGCTGCATGTCAAATCTGGCATTAAATAATCGAGTTTTTTTACTTGATTTTCTAAAATTGTTGTAAGTGCCTGATTAATAAATCTAGCAGACATTTCGTCAACCATCGGTCTATATATTTTATAAATTTTTTTAAAAGTTTTTATGTCTTAAGTGCGGTTTTTTTCCTTTAAAAGCCTTTATTTTATACACTTCCCCTTTCATTTCTTTATTTTTTTTTTTTAAGGCAAAAAGGTAAGAGCAAGGCTTAAGGGCTTAAATTTTCTTTTCAAAGTACTTTGTTTAAGTTAGAGACAGCATGTAAAGCAACTTCCAAAGTAACCAGAGAGGTAAACTTCTTTTTTCTATTTCTAATAAAATCTCTTCGTAAAGAATTCAGCCCCCTTTTTCTACATGCCATTGTTATCGATGAATAACTTCTAACAATATTGTCAATGAACCTATAGTTACTTGGGAACGAATATCGATTGGGATATTTTATAAATACATATATTGTACTGGTAATTTGTCATACAAAACTACAACAAATATGCAAATGCAATAAAACTAAAATTTATCTTTTTACTTTGTCACAGAATAACCTTTGGGCTTTCAGATAGTTTAATTATATTGGATGGTTTAATTTTTTTTTTTGTTTTATTACATTTTTCATAAAAATGTACTGACACAAAGTAGCGGACAACTCAATAGATTCTTTATAACAAATATGTTGACTTAAAACACTAACATCTAGAAATAAACAATTCTATTTAGCTTCGTTATTTGCCTTTGAAAAATCAAAAGCCAACTTTTACTTGAAAAAAACCCCTTTTATTTCTGTTTCTTTTGAAAAAAAAACAACTATTGACCTCTAGGCCGGGTTTTTTCTTTTGTTTGCGAAAACATTTCATTTGATATTTCTGCCGCCAGTCCGCCACTTTTTCTTCCTTCTAGCGCATTTAAAACACTAACAAAAAAATCAAAAGGGCCAAAAAAGTTGCCGCATTGCTGGATTTAAAAATGTAATAACTATTTCCAATGTAAAATAATATGTAAAAAGTCCTTTAATTTGGTAGAAAATAGTTTAAAAACTTTTTTGAATAAAAAAAAGGTAATCAGTAATTTAAAAATATAGTATAATGAAAAATAGTTTTAGCACATTTGACCCATATTAAGCGGGGGGGCTCTGGGGGGGAAAAAAGTCCGAAAAATACACAACGTTTAAAGGCTGCAAATCGGATAAAGTCCGCAAAACAGCAACACTGCATTTTTAATTTTTCCTTCATTATTGTTTTCTAGATTGCAAAACACCAGGGAGTAACGTGACGACATCTGGTGGACCAAGCAAAAATAGGTGTACCTTCTATCGCTAACAGATGGCGCTAATAGCAGAACAAAAAACCCGTTGGTTCGGAAAGTTCGGGATCTTCCACTCATTCTAGATGGCGGTAATTGAAATATATAAAAAGGGGGCTATGGCGAAACCAAAGGTCATTTCCCTATGACACTGTTGTTAAAAAAATATTCTACCTCCTTAAAACGTGTTTGTCTTATTTAAGTTTAAGAATCTTTATAACAGTTTTTTGATTTGAATTGTTTTTTTTTAAATTAGTAGTAGGGAAAAAAGAAGCGAAAAATTGATAGTGAATCAGAAAATTCAAAGATCAGTGGAACTTCAGTTTTCGAAATTGGCCCAGTAAAAAGGCGCTTTTTTGATTTAATGAAAGAAACCCTTCCCCAAGAATATAACATTAAACGTCATTAGAAACAAAACATTTTCAAATTACTAAAAAATGAGTTTGCGGACAGAAAAATTCAAAGCTTAAGCGCGGATTGAAACCCGCAGAAATTTCTTTAAAAAACTAAAACTGAACAAGGGGCTAAATGCCTTTCTTTGGGCTCTTGAAATTGCAAAACTGGAAAACCATTCCCCATGGAAAATGATCAAAAAGATAATTGCGTGGAAAAATGCCCCCTGAAAGGTAAATTTATTAAAAACTGTCAGTATTCAGAAACACTGTGGCTCGAAGTAGAAAACATCGCTGAAAATATATCCTTTTAACTGTTCGACAAAAATGGACATTTTGGTGGTTTTCTTTGGCCTTGGATGGGTCAACGGATGTGTCAGATACTGCTCAGGTGTTGTTTTTATTCGAGGAGTAGATAAAAGCCATGAAGTGCACGAAGAACTTCTTGATATTTATAGTATTCATGGGACAACTACTGGTACAGATATTTTTAAAAGGAGTTAAATGGCCATTTCAAGGACTGATGGAAACTTGAAATGTATTACAACTGATGGAGGCAAAAACATGAGTGGGAAGATAAAGGTGGTCGCTCTTGTGTCAAAGGGTTGAAAATGACGGTGGTTCAAAACCATTATCTTTTATCATTCATCAACAGTCTTTGTGCGGAAAATGTTTGGATATGTCTGACGTTCTAAACCAGCATATCAACTGTTAATTTTATCGAAACTTTTGGGCTGAATCACCGACAATTCCGACAATTTATTGAAGAGATTGGGCTGGTTATTATCCTTTCTGCCGTACGCTTTGGGTTAGTTGTGGGAAAATTTTCAGCGCTTTTTTAACCGAGCAGTGATCAGAATTTTTTGGAAAACATCCCCTCTTACTGAATAAAAAAACAACCCCTGTGGGAAATTAGCATTCTATGTTGTTTGACAAAACATGTGAACGACTGAATTTGGGATTGCAAAGGGGAAAACCAGCATCTTCCTGATTTATACACTAATATCAAATCATTCGGGGAAAAAATTGAGACTGTTTCAATCACAACTACGAAGTAATGTTTTTCATTTTAAAACATGTGAAATATTCAGCCACACTACTGAGACTGAGTTTCCTATCGATTTTGCAATCGAAACGGGGCTTTGAAGATAAATTTTGATACTCGTTTTCACGGCCCTTGCGAATCAAATTAAGATTTTCAGAATCCTTTTGATACTGACCCTTGAAACCCTAGCCCCGGAACTTCAAATGGAAATGATTGATCTACAATGCAGTGATATAATTAAGAACAAATATCAAAAAACATCTTTGTTGGAATTTTATAAGAGTCTTTCTTTTTACAATTTGATAATTTGCATAAATTTGCTCGTGGTCTGTTTTCTGTTTTTGGTACTACTTATTTGTGTGAGAAAACCTTCTCCAAAATGAAGTACACAAAAAATGTTTTCAATCGAAATTAACTATGAGCATCTTAAATCTCTTTAATAATTGGGACAAGTAAATTAGTCACAACTACAAACTATTGTCGTGGAAATTAATTAAAAAATCTCATTAATTTTTTCATATGTCATTATGTTTGTTATAAGTTATGTGATTATTTAAAATGTATAAAATGTTAGTTTATTCATTTTAATAATTTGGTAGTTATTATGCTCTAGGGAAAACCCCCAAACAGGCCACCTGAATTAAGTACTGGACCAAAGGGACCCTTTGTATAATTTCCGATCACAAGCCGACCTATTTATTTAATTTAACATTTGTATTTTTAAATTGGGGATATAACGTTAAAACAAATTAAAAGTTTAAGTTTTGAAAATTTCTATTTGAATAGAAATAAGACTTAATTACTCTTCTATCTGAATATTTTATTCATGAACTTCGTTTAATCTTTGCAAATGAAAAATGAATTAAATAATGAAGAATGATTTTCTAACTGCCCAACCGGCATCGCAAAATTTATAAAAGTCTGATTAAAATTTGGTTTAGTAAAGTTTCGTTTATGAATTTAAAAATTTAAATTGTATAAAGGTTTTTTGCATGGGCACGAACATTTATACCATTAACAAATTTCGATGCCTTTGTTCAAAAGTAAGACATCTAAAAAAAAATTGTAAATCATAATAAACTATAAATTGGTAGGATAAGTTTGTAGCAATTTTGTGAAAAACCATTAGAACTATAGCTAAAGACAATGTTATTAATTATATTTATTGCCATAGAACATAAACTCTGATTATCAAGGTCCTTTGAACTTTTAATCGGATTTAATTCAAACTGTTTTTTTAAATTTTTAGTTAGACAGGGCAGCCATTTGTAGATATAAACTTTTCGTTAAAAACTATACTAAAAATTTTAAAAATTGGGAGCAAAAAAAGGAAATTAATGTGTTAGCTTACTTTCGGCATATCCATACAAATTATATACGATATACGACGAGGCAGCCATATCGTATGGTTTAGTAGAAATAATTAAAAAAACATAGGTTTTCCCTCTTTCTAACAAAGAGTGCAAATTAACGCCTGCCAAAAAAACTAGGTTGCATTTTAAAGTAAATTATGAAGGGAATGAAAAAAATTTAACTTTTTAAATTTCATATTATGGACGATTGAGTCAAATTTTTTTTACCAGTAAGGCTGCCACTGCCAAATACGCATCATTGCTCAGACGAAAATCCATTCAATATTGTCCGTTTTTAAAGGGGCGACAAAGTGTTAGCGTTTGGTCCGTTAATTGGGGATCGGGTTTTGGACCCAATACTTTCGAGTTCCTTGACTGGCCCACAGTATATGAATATGCTGCTGGGGGAATTTAAGATCGCAGAATTTTTACCAATTCTAACGCTAAGAAATTTAATGGCATCAAGATGGGCCCCCCCCCACAGTGTCGCTCCCGTAACTGCATATTTAAATGCAAATTCGACCCATGGATAGGAACGTCAAGTACTATAAAATGGCCCCCAACAGCCCAAACTTTACCTGTCATTTTTTTTTTTGGGGTCATGTCAAAAATATTGTTTATAATATTTGTTATTCGTTAAATGAACTGTGTATTGGAATTAAAATTCCATGCTTTAGATACAAGATAATAGAAATTTTATTTAAAATTAATCATATTGTAAAAAATGTTTCGTAAATGTATCGAAAATGGGGGTGGACATGTAGAGCAATATGGATTATGAAATATTATGTAAATTAATTATAGTAATTAAATAAATGTTATAAATTTTATTATTTTCTAGTTTGCCAAAAAAAAATAAAATGGTTTATTTCTTTCAATGTGTCGTGCTTCGTTGATAAAATAATCTGACAAACATAATTAGGAAACAAAACTTTACACATTTTCTTGATGCATTTTAACAATATTTTTTTTTACATTTTTTTAAAAAAAGTTTGATAAAACTGAGAGAAGAATGCATGTTTTTTACTTTTTTTAAAATCGGAAGAAAAGGGCCCCTAATACGCTTTTAATATACGAGTGTCCCATCTAAAATTAAATTTTGCTTTTAATGTGACATGACACCTACTTAATTTTGAGAGAACCCATATAAACTTGGCTGAAAATTCAACATTCTTTTTTTAAAAAGAACGCACTAACTCAAAAACAAAAAAGTTACAAGCTCCCAAAGTGGAGCAAACTAAAATAACACAGTACTTTGTTTTCCGTAATTCAACATACAAAATGCATATTTTTCTCTACCCGTAGTGCCAAGCAAATGAAACTCTATTCACTGTGGATCTTTTGTAACGGAATCTGGACTGTCTGCTGTTAATGACTGTATTTTTTTTAATATTTCAAAACTCGGAAACCGAAAAATTTTTTTGGGATTTACCTTTTACAAACTTTTTCAGTTGTTACAAGGATTAAAAATTGTCATTAAAATAACTTTACCACAACTTAATTGTCCTTTTTTTTAAATTTTTCACTGTAATTTATAATATTAGCTTACTTATTTAAAATTTTTTAAGTCATCAATCCCAAATATTCTTTTAAATACACCGGTAAAAGCGTTTAAAATGCTGCATACATTCAGGAGCATCAAGTATTGTTTTTTTTCTATGGAATGGGGTAAGCGATTTTCATCTATATCTTTTTTTAAGTCAGTTAAGTAATAAAACCTTTGTTTTGTGATAGGTTATGTTTAAAAACTGTGACCGGGTTTTTGTTTTTGAAATTTCATTAAAAAACAAACAATGCTGAATAGTTATCTCCGTTTTGTAATTTGAATTTTCCGCAAAGGACAGTAAGCAACAGTTTCATACCCCTAAGACCTTAAACCTGTTATTTTTATGGAATGCGAGTGTAAATACTGTGATTGATTTGAAAGGGCTCTTTGCATATTTAATCGAATAAACAGAATGTCTGCTAGTGCATAGTTGATTTTTTTTCTTAGCCTGTGGTTTTTGCAGTTTAAACTGGATTTTTAATTTATAACCTATGTAACATCCTCTATAGATTTTAAAGACATTCTTTGGGCATAACATCTGGAAAAGTCGGCATTTTCTTAATTTTAATAGTTTCCCTTATCTCATACCTACCATTTTGTTTCAGGCTTTCATCGTATATTTTACGTTCGAGTTTTTATTCTTCAATATTATCTTTATGGGCTTTCCTTAACTGGAGTTTTAAATAATTTTCCAAGTTTTATGGATTTCTGGGTTGTACGTAACCACGTGGTCGTGTTGGCAGAAGTCAAGCGGTTTATGGTTTATGTATTTCGGAAATCAGTGTTGCTGGCCCAGCAAAAATCCTCAGCTTCCGTATAGTACCGTGTGGTCATTTCTGGCAGTGCAGTGTTGTCCAGTCCAGAGGGAGTTTAGGTTGGTTCCATTAGGAGTTCCAAAAATCAAAAGATAAGTCCATTTATAATTAACCTTTTTTATATTTTGCCTGGCTCAGTGCAATGGCCATGTCCCGGGTCCTCAGTTATATAACTTTTTTAATTAAATTATCATGTTATCAAATTTTCTTATGCTTTAATCATTACTGTCTTATCAATTTAAATAAATCTCTGTACTTAATAATTAATTTTTATTAATTATATAATTTTCTTGTTATTTGTTAAATATGCAAGAGCAAAGTAACAACCGATCATTTTGGGTTCCATTGTTTGTTTGTCAAAGATTTTGGATTGCAAATTAAATTTATTTTTTTCTTTCTCAAATGATAATTAGTTCAGCTGCTTAATTATAACTAACCCAATCATTAAATTTTTGAGGGGGGGTTTTTCCCAAAAATTTTTGTTTGTGCCCCCCTTAATTGGTTAAAAGGGGGCTGCACATATCAATTTAACTTACATCATACTGAATTAGCTCAGCTGCTTAAATTACTTAACCACCGATCATTAATTGAGTTACATTTTTTGTTTGTGCCTGAAAGGGACTTCCTTATCCATTTAAGTAACATCACACGAGATAGTTCAGCTGCTTTTCTTATCTTAACTTATCTAAATTTTCATTACTTTTCTTATTAAATTTAAAACTTTTCTTCATAAAAACATTTTTATAACTTAATAATAAATTTCAATTTAATAACTCTTTTCCAAATTCAGTATACCTCGATTCATAAATTTAATGATAAATAGATTTCTTTTTTTCTCTCACAATATAAAGTATCTCCACTGGTTATCAGTTTATTAATCAATACTTATTTTTTGGTTATTATTTTATGTAAATTGCCTTATTTCTTTAAAACTGGTATGTATTTATTTTTGTATATGATAAAAATATTTTTTTTAAAATTTCTTACTTACCTATCAGATTACATTTCATTATCTCACAACTTTTTTAAATTTATATAAGCTTTTCAAAATTAAATTTATTTATCTCTCTTTTTTTTTGTTTAATTTAAGTAAGGATACAGAACTTACATGTCAATGGTTAAATTCTTTATTATGTTAAATTAATAATAAGGGTACCTTTTAAATAAACCTGTTAAGTTTATTTTTGACTTTTTTTTACTCTTGTCTTTGTTTTGTGTATTTCCTTTGAACTCCTATAGTTCTAGCGCCCATTGTCTGTGCTTGCATAAATAGTCTGATTAATCAAAATATCTTTTTAACAACAGCTAGCCGAGTGAATTCATCCCAAATAAATAATAAAGCATTTTTTCTACTCCTATATTAGTAAGAACCTAATTACACACCTACTTTATCAGTAAATCTCTAATTACAAACACTATACTGTAAGAAGCCAAACTGTGCGTAAGGGCAGTTACGTAATATATATATATATATATATATATATATATATATATATATATATATATATATATATATATATATATATATATATATATTACGTAACAGTTCCACAATCGCATTAGCCGCGAGCCCCCAAAATCTTGAAAACTTTCAATAGATTTTACGTAAAGCTGGCTATGAAACAAATAGCATCGCCTTGACAACGCAAATGTTTGTATTATTATTTGTATTGTTACTTAAAGTTTACATAATCTTCTGCTTTTATTTATAAAAAAACTAAACATAAAGTCGTAGAAAAAGTATAGTACACAACTCGAGTGGTAAGCCCATTACACACTCTTTCGAATTACGGTACGAGCGTGAGCGTGTGTAATGGGCTTCTTACCACTCTCGGTATGTAATATACTATTACAACAATATACATTAAAATAAAAACACACATTTTAAACAAACTAAGAACAATTAACAATAATTATTTTTTATTTTTTTATTATTTTTATTACAACCTTTTAATCAACTTAAAGAAGGGAGATAGATATAAAATACAAACGTAGGTCCTTTTCTGAGGATACATTTTTCTCATGCGGCTCTCCTACTTTCCGGGAACATGCCCTTTTTATAAGAAGGTTGAAAAAGGTGGAAATTAGTGCAAATATAGAATAATATAGGAAATAGGTGCAATTAGGGGCTTATTTTATTGGGAGGATTACTTTATCCATTTAACATTTAGGCACTGATGAATCTATCTACAAATATGCAAACAAATTAAATACACTGTTTCTGTATCTGTAAGACCCTGTATAGTAAATTTAAACACTTTACAATTATTAAACCTTTAGTTAAATCAATCAATTTCACATAACAAATCCCAACTTAACTTTTAATTCGAATCCCACTGCAGGTTCGTTTGGACGTGCGGTTAAATGCTGGCAGTATCGCGACGGACATACATCAAGCAGAAACGCTAGAAGAACGTCACCTGACCGCCAGACAAATTATTCCGGACGCAGCGGCTGAATCGAAATGGGCAGTGAAATTTACAGAATTGAATCTTTTTTATTCAAATAGCAGCAGCATCAATCACTTACATCATCAGTATAAACATGAATTGTAGGTGTGGTATAATGATTGATGATAGAAAAGCATACATGAATGTCCGATTACTCTGAGAAATTATAATGAATTTACACGTTTTAAGAAATTTGTAGAGAAATACCAATCCCAAAAACTATCATGTGGAATAGGAGCTAAGTTCCTATCAAAAAATCTTGGCCCCTTGAGGTACTGAGATTTGAAATAAGACCAAGTGCTGTGCACAATTTTATTTTAATTAGGTTACATAAACCTTACACCCATGATGTCTCTAGGATACATAACTGTGTTCAACATACATAATAGGTAGGTACTCAGTACTCAGTTATGTATCTATCCTAGAGACAACAAGGGTATGTTGGTTATGTAATTAATTTAGAATCAAATTGTGCACAGAATTGGTCTAATTTTAAATCTCAGTATGCCCCATTAATGACAATGTCATCTAGACAGAGTGAAAACACAGTGTCTACTAGCCGTCACCCATCCAGTTACTAACCGTGCTCAGCAGTATTTTAACGAGTCTACATCGTACTAGAAAAGCCACAAAAATGGCCCTGTTTAGTCCTCGTTTGATGACCTTATGCATGTATTCCCCGGACACCCTGTATACCACTTATTTACTATTAATATATATGCTAATATATATATATATATATAATAATAATAATATATATATATATATATATATATATATTTATATATATATATATATATATATATATATATATATATATATATATATATATATATATATATATATATATATATATATATATATATATATATATATATATATATATATATACAGCGTGTCCCACGCAGTTCTTGCCATATGGGAAAATTTTACTGACAGTCGAAACAAATCATTTTGATGTAGAAAGTTCTGCTTATTTAAAAACTAAAAATCCCTACACAAAAAGTTTAAAAATACCAGCAGTATACAGAGTAGCGACAAAAACGTAAAATTTATCCAAGACTAAAAGTACCCTTATTTTTGCAATATTCAAAGAAACTATGTTCGGCAATTGATCATTTGGCTTTGATCATTTCGCGAACTGAGTATTTATTTCGGCGAATGGGCGATTTCGGCACATGAGCCTAACATATACAGTAAAGCGCAGAGCACTGCGAACATAGGACGATCCTAGACGATTTTGGATGTACCTAAAAACGCCGCACGCATTGCTTATCGATCAATAATTTTCCAGCGAACAATTCAATACGTTTATTTCTGAAATAGTTCTTTAGTATCGAACGCTCGACAGCAATAGTTGTACTGTGTCGATTTTTTTGACCAAAAAGTTTTTTTAATAATAGTTATTAATAATGGATGTTTACGAACTGGAAGACAAAATTCAAATTATTGAATGGAATCACCGTGGAAATCCTGTTAGGGGAATTGGAGAATTATTTAATAATTTATTTCTAACCAGGCCGACCCCCACGATTTCCACTATTTACCGAGTCATTAAAAACTTTCTGACATTTGGTTGTTTAACTCCAAGAAAACATAAACATGATAGTGCCTCAGAAAAAAACAACAAAAGGGAAATGAAAAAAATTATGGTAGTGGCAAGTGTTATTAAAAATCCTACAGTTTCCATTAATACAATTGCAGAACAGGTTTTTTTTGAGCAGAAGATCAGTGGAAAGAGTGCTGAAAAAAATTGATACCGATCCTACAAAGTAAGAAAAACCAATGAAATTTTCCCTGATGATCATTTTAGACGAAGGCAATTTTTTGAAACTGTAATGGAAATGAAAAATAACAATGAAAATTTTATAAGAAACATTGTTTTTACTGATGAATAGACATTTTCACTTCATGGTCTCACCAACGATTTTTTCTCTGAGGTCACGTAAAATCATAAATTTATGGTTTCCAGAAGAATAGGGCTAATAATCTACAAGAATTGCAATTACAAATTGGGAATTGGGAATTTAGGATTATTACCCTTAACATTCTAGCAAATGTCAGAAGGCGTTTTTATGACAATCTTGGTTATTGTTTGGCTCAAGAAGGTGGTTTTTTGATCATCTTTGATAACTTGAAAAAGGATTTTTTTTTTATTCTATGAATGCACATTAAATTATTTTCTTAAAAATATCTTCTACGTTCCATTATTTATTTGAAAAAATTATTTTATTTTATTAGGAAAATCTGTTTGGTTTTTAAGCAGCAAACGTTGCGGTCTCGTAAGCAACTAATTTTAAATTTATGACTGATAAGAAATCAGATCGAAGTCGGTTGACGCTAGCTAGCTCCTGCTATGCCTATAAACACTGCATCCTCTTACTGAAAATAAAAACGTAGTAAACAAATAAATGGCCAGATAATTCTTCCGAATTTATCCCGCCTCCCCACCAGTCCTAACCAAAAATGCGCCACGTGAGAAAACGAGACGGAAGTTGAGATGCAAGCCACAAAACTATTATTGGTATTCTAGAATTGGGTACATCCAAAATTGTCCAGGAGCCTCCTATGTTCGCAGTACGGTGCGCTTTACTGTATGATATATATATATATATATATATATATATATATATATATATATATATATATATATATATATATATATATATATATATATATATATATATATATATATATATATATATATATATAATATATATATATATATATATATATATATATATATATATATATATATATATATATATATATATATATATATATATATATATATATATATATATATATATATATATACAGATGGGTAGTCGTTGCTGACTAGTTAGAACACAAACTAGTAAATTTATTGAGCAGCAGATGAAAGAATACTCTTTTAAGTTTGTTCCAAGCTTTCGGAAATATTTATTCCCATCATTAGGGTAACTAAAAAACAATATCATTTGTTAATTATCTACATGTAAGGTATGAAATAAAACTGCTTACAACTTAGTTGAGGTTGAACATTAAGATGGTGTTTAAATATAAAACTAACAAATGAAACATGAAACTAATAATTACAGTAAATAAACCAAAGGCAGATCAATTCAAAACATAGTTAAAACTACATAAAACTTTTAAGATGAATAAACAAATAACAGATTTAAAATACAATTTCAAAAGTAGGCCATTAGATCAAGCTGTCAATTACCCGACAGGTGAAATTTGACAGTTTAAGATTAGAATCTAAGGTTAGGAGTAGTAATTACAGATATGGTAAACCAAACCTTCATTTAAAAGATAGTGTAGTACATATTAGTCTTAATCAGAAATTGTATTGTTTTGATTATGGTTATATCTAAGAGGTTTGTTCAAAGACAATAAATAGGAATGAATTTCGCTTAAGTTATTGATGTATGTTTTTTTGTTTTTGGAATTAGGTTCCTGGGTGATGAAAGTCATCTTCAGAAAAAGCCTCTTATGGTAGTTACGTTCGGTGGCTAAGACCTTAACTGCATTATAATTCATATTATGATTGTATTTGTTTACATGCTCAGCCAAAGCACAACGTTCAGGATGCAATCTACAGTTACTTCTATGTGAGGTGATCTGGCTTGAAATTGGTCTCTGTGTTTGACCTATGTATATGCTATTGCATTCTTGGCAAGGTATGCTGTAGACAACATCTGATTTTCAAGATATTGGAGTTTTGTCTTTGGTTTTGGTGTAAATAGATTTTAACGTTAGTACTGCTTTATTAGCAATTTTAAGATCATTGTTAAAATTTAAGATTCTAGCCAGTTTAGGTGTGACATCTCTAATATAAGGCAAAAAAGTGAAAAGGATAATATTTGTTAGTGATTCTGAAACATTATTATTACTCTGAACAGGGGCATCCCTCTGGGTAGGTAGGGCATTTCTGCGAGAATGATTGCTTTATTTTAGCATAACACTCATCTGTTGGTAAACCACGTTCAAAACTGTACACAAAATCACGTGAAAATCTCGGTTTAAAACTACTTTCTGATTTCAGAGAGTACTAAACATTGACAAACAATTTATACCTATACGACAGTTGCATCCAACTTAAGACGGCCTGTCAAGTGATGCTTTAAAAAAATTATGTCTAAAAAACTTTTATTGGAGTTCTTTGGGAATCAATATCTTCGAAGAGGAGGCATATACGAAAAAAGTTTATATACACTTGTAGTATTCTTTTCACGTGTTTTTTTTATATCCGGAAGATTTTCCACATTTTCCCGTATGCTTAGTATACATATTTAACATGGTTATGTAAAAGTTTTTATCCCCACCACTAATGTTTGTGCCTTCATTCAAATTATACTAGAAATTTTTGGTTTTAAAAGTAAGACAGATAGATCCCTCGTTTAAACCGAGAACTTTTGCGATTTTTTGTAGCTAAAGAATTTAAACATTGCAACCTGACGACTGAAGCAATATTTTCTTTTTTTCTATATATTAAATATAAAATACATATCTGAAAACATTTAAAAAATTATTAATATTGTGCCAGTTAATTTTATTCTCGCTTAAAAGTTTATGTTTTAAAAACCATAAGGTTTGGGGACTTAACGTTTAAAATTGTATTATTTTATTTTACTATCAAAGCTTAAGAGATGCCAGTGGAGATTTCTGGTTGTTTTCAATTTCATGTAGATAGAATTTATAAAAATAAAACCAGTATTGAACTCGAACGAAAACTGATTCTTGTGCTGCTAAAATAAATTGATATTGAACATGCTCAATTTCCTAGATTATTTTAAAGGACAAAGACTTGTCAGGACAATTCTATTTTTTTAAGGAAATGCGACATTCCGTATATTAATTTAATACATATTGTTAGCTTAACGGAAATAAATTTTATTGTTAACTTATTTAATTCCAAAATTATAAAATAATAAATATATGGTTTTAAGGTTAATACAACATGGGGTAACTCGGTAAAACAGGAGAAAACTAAAATTTTCGTGTACACTTTAAGCATTTTAAAAGGTTAAAAATTATTTTACAACTGAAATAAAAAACAATACATTTAAGATTCCTTAAAAATGAATATTTATAAAAAAACAGGTTTAAATAGTATATTGTGCAACAAGTGAAAAAGTTAAGCATTACCCACGAGTAAATCAGCAAGATGAAAATGTACTTTTCTCACATGTTGCACATTATACTTTTTCTGACCATTTCTTTTATAGCGAAACAAAAAAATAATAAGTATTTTTTATTAATAATGTAGTTAATTATAATATAATCATTTTTATTAATAATTAACTGTTTTATTTATGAATCAATAATAAACTAGTAAACTGTGTAAAGTGACGGATATAATTCCTGGATTATTTCACAAGTAAGTACAAACTATGCTTGTACCATTCTATCGCCAATTATAAACACAAACATGTTGGGCGCAGCTCTTGATTGCGTTATGAAAGAAATGCTTTCTCTATCCATGCTGTCAGCTTATTAGCGCTCGCCGATGCATGATACATTCATTTTGATAATTGTCTCAAAAGTGGTCTCCTCTCCGATTATGACCAAATTTGGTATGCAGAAGTTTTTTGGGGCTCTGATTACGAATCTAAAAAAATAATTGTTTGGCGACGTTTTGTTTTCGAGATATTCATCATCAAAGTGGAAAATCAAACTAACTTTATATACACTATTCCTTTTTCTTTTTGCACAGAATTCTTGATTTTTGTACTAAATAGGCACAACATATTTCACAAACACCTTTTAAAAACTTGTTCTTATATTTATTTTCACCTGTTTTCCGTTTATTTGCAAACTTTCACATTCAATCGCCGCAACGTGGCCGCAACCATGTATACACTAGGGATTTTATTAGCAAATATGACTGCTGCCTTTGCACTTGAAAATTCGCAATTTAATGGAAAGAAAGTCTAAAATAAATAAAAATACAAGGTTTTAAAAGGTGTATAAAATATTGTGTGCCACTGTAGTGTATAAATTAAGAATTGTGTACAAAAAGGAGGGGGGATATGGTAAAAATGAGGTTAGTTTGATTTTCAACTTTGATGATGAATATCTCTAAAACGAAACATTGCCGAAAAAATATTTTTCAGATTCGTAATCAGCGCCCCAAAAAACCCTTGTGCACCAAATATGGTTAAAATCGGAGAGGAGGCAACTTTCGAGACAATTACCTGTATTTTTGTTTTATCGTTGCTATGTGATGCCAACTTCCACAGACTGCTAGATAATGTCCAAGTCGCGTATTAAAGGCTTATTTCTAGTATTTCATATAGCAATTAAGAGCAAATTACTTTTTTCACTAACGAGAAAAGTTCTTTTCTTACTGTTTGTGGGTTTTTCTCATTGCATGAGAAATATTTTAATTTAAAAGAAAAAAATATTTTTCCACATATATAGTCAAAGTAGTCTTTATACGCATTTTGGCTGCTATTGAAAATAGTTAAAGAGTTCGATAAAAAAGCGTAGCTATCGGACTTTAGGTGCTAATGATAATATTTGGCACCACAATAAACACTTAAAAATAATTATTTGTAGGTAAAATAGGTTTTCCTTATTAAAATATATTTTTTTAATTTTTATAGCAAACTTCGGAGGCTTGTGTGAAACCCAAGTAATAGGTACCGTGGGTGCGGAGTTTTTATATGTTTACTAAGTTCCGTCAATGGTATCCAAGTACCAAAGCATGCAGATATTGCAATTTACAGCACCTTTTAGATAACGCAGTATTAGTACCACAAACATTATACCAACCAACCAAACTATCATTTCTGAACTAGCCCCCGTTATTGTCTGGGTAATGTTGGCCAGACGGGATTTGCCGTTTAACGCGTGTTTCCAATTGCATCCAACGATACACAGTCACTCATCCAGTTACTAACGCTGCCCAATCAAAAAAAATATTACTTTTTTTTATATGTACTAGCAAATCCGACTTGTTTTAAGTTACTATTGTAAAACCTGGGCTAGTTGGCACAAAATATTTGAATCTTTAGTTCTTCGTTAAATTTCATAAAAAAGGGTTATTTTGGCACCCAGGCCTTGTTTGACGTCTGGCCATGATTTATTAATTGACTTTTCTTTGTAACCCTGGAGGGAGTCAGGGACCTAGAAAATCACTGGTATTAACAGTGATCACAAAGTTGTTTCACTTTTTACTTCTGTCTCGAGATTTTCTATTTCTCTAACAATTCAAGAACATTCCAAACATAAAATAATTACAAATCTGCCAAAATTCTTTGCGCAATATACTATATATACTTATAGTGGTGTATACTATTTCTCCTATCCGATGAAATAAGTGGGATGGAAAATATGCAACGAAAAAAATCTGGATCTTTTTTTTTGCGACAACTGCTTGAACCAATATTTTAACGACATTGTCAAGGATATAAATTTTCTGCCATAGAAATGCATTATCTTATAAAGATTTTCTTTTAAAATTTTATATTATTTCTTTATGTTATTTAGAGCATGCGCGTTATTAATAACAAAATCTTGCTTTAGACTTTTAAAGGGCTAAGTTTTTATAAGTATTGTAGTGTACTTAGACTTATGGTCAGACGTGACAACAGTGTAAGGTGCGCGGTACACTCTGACCTGTGTATTTAAGGAGTACCTTTGAACTTAAAAATTCAGTATTGTAAGGGTAGATTAAGTGTTCACTTATGTACAGTTATAACATAAAGAATAAAACCTCAAGTACAGTTGAAGTCTTTATTAATTGTCGAACCTCACCCCCAATACACCACAAGTGGCGACGAGGTATTTAAATTTTCAAATTAACGGACTCACAACGGTTAAAAGTAGTGCGATTATTGTTTTTCGATAGTTTTTTTTTAAAAAGTGGCTCGTGCACGTGCAGTGAAGCAAATGGCGTCTGCTACGATGATTGGAAACGTAAGAGAATTTTGCCTTCAAGATTCCGATTGGAGTATTTTTAAAGCCCGTCTAGAACAATATTTTATAGCAAATAAAATAGATGATAAAGACATAAAAAGAGCAATACTCCTAAACGCTTGCGATGAAGAAGCCTATAGATTAATCCACAGTCTCTGTCTTCCCAAACTTCCAGAAGAAAAGAAGTATGAAGAAATTATTCTAATTTGTGATAGACATTTTCAGTCCACAATAAGTGCATTTGCTGCAAGATACAAGTTTTATAACGCCAGCAAAAATAGAGACGAGACCGTTCAGCAGTGGGCAGCAAGAGTAAGATCCCTAGCTTCAAGATGTGCGTTTGGAAATGAATTAAATGTGGTTCTAAGGGATAAATTCATCATGGGATTAGATAATGAACACATAATGCAGAAGCTATTTGAAGAAAAAATTACCGTGGAATTCGACAAGGTCATTCAAATTGCCAGTAGTCAAGTTGAAAAACCGGATATAAAAAATGTTCAGATAAAAGAAGAAGTTTTTTATCACCGCATGGGTCGTCAGAATCTGCAACGCCGCAATCGTCATGTGAACCAAGGCCAACCGGCAGGGAGCCAGCTCCAAGCCAGCAGAGGGCGTCCACCGCACAACATGGCAACGAGGGCATCGACGTCAGGAATGTCAACGTCAACCAGGTCAATGTCAACTTCAAATGCCAGCTGTCCAGTCTGCGGGAAACAAAACCATCAAAAAGATAAGTGTTTTTTCAAAAATTTTACTTGTAATTTATGTCATCATAAAGGGCATTTAGCAAAAATGTGTAGGAAAAGTACTAGAAATAATTTTTTAACAGGAACCGAAAGCGATTTTGACGATTTTGATGGCGAAATAGGTAATGTGTTAGAATCAATGTTTACAATAACCTCTGAACATAAACAAAAACAATTCGAGCCCATATCTTTAAATGTTTTGATTAATAATACAGTATTTTCATTTGAACTTGACACCGGAGCTTCCGTGTCTGTTATTTCTTATAAATTTTGGCAAAAATATCTTAGGGGTTTTGAATTAAAATTGACTAACAAAACTTTAAGGAGTTATGACAGTTCCACCATAAAGCCAGTAGGTTTTATTAATGTAAATATAACTTACAAAAATGTAAAACATTTGATTGATTTATATGTGGTAAAAGAAGGTGGACCACCATTATTGGGCAGAGATTTTTTTAATTTATTTCAGCTTTCCATAAATAATTTAAATATAATGGATTTTAAAAGTGACACTGATTGTCTAAAAAGCACACTTGTAAAACAATTTCCTAATGTTTTTTCTTGTGTTTTAGGTTGCTATAATGGAGGCACTATACATTTGACAGTAAAAGAAGGAGCCAAACCAAAGTTTTTTAAGCACCGACCCCTGCCATTTGCATTACGTGAAGGTGTGGAACAAGAACTAAAGCGATTGTTGGATGAAGACATTTTGACTCCAGTATCCCACAGCGAATGGGGGACTCCAATTGTTCCAGTAGTAAAAAGTGGAGGAGGTATAAGAATATGTGGTGATTTTAAAATTACCCTCAACCCAGTCTTACATATTGACCAGTATCCTTTACCTAGAATAGATGAATTATTTAGTAAGTTACAAGGGGGCATGGAGTTTACTAAAATAGACCTGTCAAATGCTTATCAACAAGTTGAACTCGATTCCGAGTCAAAATTATTAACGACTATTAGTACTCATAAGGGGTTATTTGCTTATAATAGGTTACCTTTTGGGATAGCTAATGCTCCTGCTATTTTTCAAGGCATTATGGAAAAAGTATTAGCGGGTATCGAAGGGGTAGCTTGTTTTTTAGATGACATTTTAATAACAGGGTGTAATCGCTCAGAACATGTAAGCAGGGTGCAAAAAGTTTTAAAAAGATTAGAGGAAAGATCTCTAACAATTTCTATAAATAAATGTGAATTTTTTAAAAATTCTGTGACATATTTGGGGTATACAATAGATAAAAATGGACTACATACATGTAAAGACAAAGTTAGGGCTATTTTAGAGGCTCCAGTTCCACAAAATGTTACTCAGCTTAAATCATTTTTGGGATTCGTAAATTTTTATAATAAGTTTATAAAAAATGCCTCAATCCTTTTACAACCTCTGTATAAATTATTGAAGAAAAATGTTCAGTTTATTTGGGGTAAGGATTGTGAACATGCTTTTACGGAAGTAAAAAAAGTTTTGGCATCTTCTCCAATTCTAGTTCACTATAATCCTGAGTTACCTGTTATTTTAACAGTAGATAGTTCTTTTTATGGCATTGGTGCCGTAATTCAACATCGTTATGCTGTTAACGATGAACGACCAATAGCTTTTGCTTCTCAAATGTTAACTAAAAGCCAACAAAACTACTCGCAAGTAGAAAAAGAGGCTTTAGCCATAATGGTGGGCATAAAAAAATTTTTTCAATATTTGTATGGTAGAAAGTTTATAATAAGAACTGATGCCAAATGCCTTTTAACCTTATTTGGAAATAAAAAGGGGTTACCTGTATTGGCTGCTCATAGATTGCAGCGCTGGGCCTTATTTCTCTCAAATTATAATTATGAAATTGAATATGTCAAATCAACAAGTAATCAGGCTGATTTTTTATCTAGATTACCTCTAAATGAATATGTTAATGAAAGAGACTGTTCAAATCCTTATTTAAAATTTATGGCATCAAGCAATGACTTACCGATTAACTGGAAACAAATTGAAAATGAAACTAAAAATGATTTGGGCATTCAAGAGATTTGTAAATATGTAAGGGTGGGTTGGCCAAAAGCCATTAAGTCACACTTAAAACCATATTTGCAATATAAAAATAATTTATCTATTAATGATGGTTGTTTGATGCTGGGGCATAAAGTCGTAATTCCAACTTCGCTTAGAAATAGTTTTTTAAAAACCCTTCACGCCACTCATTTAGGTATGGTCAAATGTAAAAGTTTGGCTCGATCATATGTATGGTGGCCCCATATTAGTAATGATATAGAGAATTTAGTGAAAAGTTGTAAATATTGTCTTAAAACTCAAACTTCACCTCCAAAAACTCCATTACAGACTTGGGAATTTCCAACAAAACCGTGGTCTAGAGTACATATTGATTATGCAGGTCCCATTTTTCAAAAATATTATATTTTTATTTTAGTAGATGCTTACAGCAAATGGCCAGAAGCAGTGGTAACCACCAGTGTGTCATCTGCTAATACAATAAAAATGTTAAGGGAAATTTTTGCTAGGTTTGGCCTGCCAAATAGTTTGGTATCTGACAATGCCACTTGTTTTAAATCTGAAGAATTTCAAACATTTTTAAATAAAAACCAAATTAATTTTAAAGAGATACCACCATTTCATCCTGAGTCCAATGGACAAGCCGAAAACTCGGTGAAAACTATCAAAAAAGCTTTATTAAAGGTCTTAAACCATAAAAATATCAAAGAATTTAACTTAGTTTTAAATAACTTTTTATTTTCTTATCGAATAACTCCACATTGCACAACAGGAGTTTCACCGGCTGAACTATTAATTAATAGGATTCCCAGATCTGTATTAGATTTTGTAAAACAAGAACCTGTAATTGTAAATAGTAATGTAAATAATAATTTAGTTAGTAAAGTAAAAAAGAAGGTTGATGAGGTACAAAAAAAGCAAATAAAATATTATGGAGGGAGAAGAAATAGGGAATATAAGGTTAATGAAACAGTAGCAGTTAGAGATTATAGAGTACAAAATAAACCATCGTGGATTAAGGGTATTATAACAAAAAAAATTGGTTCGAAAACCTACTTTGTTTACATACCATTGTTAGATAAGACTTGGCGTAGACATGTAAACCAGATAATAGATTATAATTTCTCTGTAGAAAATAGTGATTGTAAAAATGTTTATAGTAAGGAAAATTGTAAAAATGTAGAAAATACAGTGACTTCAGAAGAAGGTGAAAATGAGAATCTAGTTACAGATTCGCCTGTTTCTCCTGCAAGCTCAAATTTAAATTGCGAAAAAGATATTGCATTAAGGAGAAGCAAGCGTAATGTAAATAAAATTTCCAAGTATGTATAAATATTTAATGTAAGATTATTTTTGTAAATAGTGTAATTTATAATTAAGTTTTAATTTAAAAAAGGGGGAAAAGTGTAGTGTACTTAGACTTATGGTCAGACGTGACAACAGTGTAAGGTGCGCGGTACACTCTGACCTGTGTATTTAAGGAGTACCTTTGAACTTAAAAATTCAGTATTGTAAGGGTAGATTAAGTGTTCACTTATGTACAGTTATAACATAAAGAATAAAACCTCAAGTACAGTTGAAGTCTTTATTAATTGTCGAACCTCACCCCCAATACACCACAATATATTTTCGATGGATTAAAATATCTTAAAAAAAAATTACCTGTTAACATGTAAAGGTAAAAATAACATTTTCAATGTCAAACGATACCTTTTAACCCCAAAACATTGCCTACTTTGGCACATAGCTAGTATTTTTTAAGATACTAAGAGCAAATCTGGGAGCCATCTTGAAACGCAAGGCAAGATACCTACATCCTATAAAAACTAGAAATATTTTAAAGTTCGCTCGAAGGATCCTCACCTTGACAAAGGCAATAGCCGGGTGAGCGGGCTTGCGTGTTCTTATGATTCTTAGAGCTAGACTGTTAGGGCCACCCAAGCGGCAAGGTCTAAGATGAGGAACCAGACTAAAAAGGATCCAAACCCCAATCCAGTGGCGTTATGCGACTCGTACCGAAGGATGGATAGAACCGGGGTCAAAAATCCGTAAACGGAGCCTCTGGGATATAGGGCGACCTCCCAGAGTAAATAGCCTTACGCCTGTCGCAGGCGCTGCCACCTCTTCCCCATTACTCGTGGGATCCTTATGGACGACCAAGAAAATAAAAATAAAAACTAAAGGAGGGAGCAGAGGAGGGATTCAGGGTCCTCTTCCAGCAGAACTCCCAAAAAACACCTCTATCGTGGAGGTCGTGGTCATCACTGTAGTGGAGGTCATGACGGACCACGACATCACTGTCGTGGAGGTCATGACGGACCACGATAGAGAAACACATTCCGCTCCATAGGCCGCTGCGATGCCAGGACAGAATATCAGGGTGCTGCAAGCCAATCTGCAGCATAGCAAGGCAGCAACAGCAGTCCTTGCCAACGCTATTAGGAACTTTGACGTGGCCCTCATACAAGAACCCTGGGTCTACGGAAGAAAGGTTAGAGGTTTAGGGGACGTGGGTGGAGAACTAATATACAGTAAAACATCCGACGTCCCCAGAACGTGCATAATAGACAAAAAAGACATAAAGATACTACCACTAATTGCTTTCTGATTTAGAGACCTGGTAGCTGTTAAAATTAGGTCAGGAGATAGGGTCATGCCGAATGAATTAATTTTCGGATCGGCATATCTACCCTATGATGACCCTGACCTACCACCAACCAAGGAGATGGAAGACCTGGTGAGAAGCTGTAGAGGAAATGGATCGCAGCTCATCCTAGGATGCGATGCAAATGCACACCACATCACCTGGGGAAGCACGGACACAAACCTACGAGGTGAATCTTTACTACAATTTATTATGGCAAATAATTTGGACATATTAAATGTAGGCAATAAACCCACTTTTGTAAATAGTAGACGAAAAGAGGTACCAGATATAACACTAGCTACAACTTACGTTGGAAGCAATGTTATCGACAGGCATGTTCTTGAGGAAATAAGTTGCTCAGATCATAGACACATAAACTTCACAATAGGGGGGACATGAACCTATTGAAGAAACATATCGCAACCCTCGAAAAACGGACTGGGAAGCCTTTAAGGCAGACCTGGAATATACCTTGAGAGGGACAAAGCGAAAAATAAACAATACGCACGACCTAGAATTAATGGCGGATCAAATACAGGACGCCATTATTTCGGCGTACAATTAAAACTGCCCGCTGGTAATAAGAAAGTACTCGAGAAATGTGCCCTGGTGGAACGAGGAACTCACCAAACTGAAAAAGAGGGCAAGGAGAGAATACAACAGGGCATCATCGGATAGGGAATCATACAAGAAAGCCCTTACCGAATACAACAAGGCATTGAGGAAAGCTAAAAGAGATTTATGGAGAAGGCACTGTGAGGAAATCGAAGGAACTCACGAGGCAGCCAGACTCCATAACATTCTTTCAAAAGAACCTCAATCACAAATATTTACTTTAAAGAAACCCACAGGGGATCACACAAGAACGGCAAATGAGACCATGAGAGAACTACTCAGGGTGCACTTTCCGGGATGCACAATAACCAACATGTCACTGGAAGACTGCAAAAGTTCAGACCTAGGAAGGCCAGGATACTGCTCTAGAGAGGACTGGCAGGTAGCAAAATCAGTGATAAACGTAGACAAAATTAAATGGGCGATAAACTCGTTCGAACCTTATAAATCGCCAGGAACGGAAGGCATTTATCCAGCTATGCTCCAGAAAGGACCAGAGCTTTTACTACATAGACTGTGTCTACTTTTAAGAGGCAGTCTAGCTCTGGGCTATAAACCAACAACCTGGAGGCTAATAAGAGTAGCATTCAACCCCAAACCTGAGAAAACCGGACATGATGGGGCAAAAGCTTTAAGACCAATAAGTCTGATGCCGTTCGTGCTAAAGACCCTAGAGAAGTTGCTGGATAGGCATATCTGGGAGAATGCACTTACGAACAGACCTCCACACATACACAGCAGGTAAGTCCACAGAAACAGCATTACATGAGCTTGTAGAAAAAGCCGAATATGCTCTCAAATACAAGGAGGTACTAATGTGTGCCTTCCTAGATATAGAAGGAGCGTTTGACAACACGTCCCTTACATCTATCTCAAACGCGTCGAGGCGTAGAGGGATCGACGCAACAAGCTGCAGGTGGATAGACTGCATGCTTAAGAGCAGATCAGTATATACTTCAATTCTTAAAGAATCTCTTGTAGCTCGGGTTAAGCGAGGATGTCCGCAAGGGAGAGTTCTGTCGCCACTTCTATGGAACCTTGTCATGGACGACCTACTAAATGTCCTTCAACTTGAAGGGCACCAAACATTGGGATACGCAGACGATCTCGTCATTATGGCCTAAGGAAAATTTATCAACACTGTTAGAGATATAATGCAACAGGCCCTAAACGCAGTTACCAGATGGACGAGAAAGGAGGGACTAAACATAAACCCTTCTAAATCGGTCATAGTTGCCTTCATCAAAAGGAGAAATCTAGAGGGCTTAGGATCTCTGACCCATTGGAGAACATGGGGTCTTCAACCAAACATGGTTTATTGGTTATACACCATGGTGGTAAGGCCTATGATATCATACGCATCACTGGTATGGTGGACAAAAATGCGACAAAGAACTGCTGTTACAGAACTGGCCAAGGTACAGAGACTTGCTTGCTTAGCTATAACAGGAGCAATTAAAACAACCCCAACAGCAGCCATGGAGTATCTCTTAGACCTTCCACCACTTAACCTCGTAGTGATGGGAGAGGCAAGAATGAGCTACTACGACTGCAACAAAAACCAACTGGTGTCTACGCTGGTTTGGGACACAACAACATAAAAAGTCAGGTTGGCGGCAACATCCTGGATGAGAGAACAGACCAGGTGATTCCCCAATACTCTTTTAACAAAAACTTCGAGGTAAAAATTCCAGATCGAAGTGGCAGCAACCCGATCTTCCCGGCACGGTTGGAGACATCATCTGATATACGGATGGTTCCAAAACCGAGCAGGGAACTGGAGCGGGCGTGTACAGTGAAATGAAGAATTCACAATTCTCCATTCCACTAGGAACACACATTTCTGTATTTCAAACGGAAATATATGCTTTACTGCACTGTGCAAAAGAAAATAATAGGAGGGCTTATAAAAATAAGCGGATCTGCATAATAGCAGACAGCCAAGCGTCACTGGGGGCACTAGTAAACCCCAAGGTAACGTTCAAGCTGACATGAGAATGCCAAAAGGAACTGGAAGTCTTCGGAGAACGCAACAGAGTAACCTCTTGTGGGTAACAGGACATTCGGGAATAGAAGGCAACGAAAAAGCGGATGAGCTAGCAAGACAGGGATCATCCACACCATACTTTGGACCAGAACCTGCCCTGGGAGTGACCAAAACCACAGCACGAGGGCACCTTAGTAGAATTAGACATGGAAAAAGCTTCATAAGGGGCCCATCCAAAAAACGAAGGAAGAACTACTCAGACAAAGTAGGAAAAAACTTCGCATAACGGTAGGGTTGTTAACAGGGCACGATAGCCTAAGAAGACACCTACACAAGATAGGCTCATACATTGGGAACCCAAGTTGCAGAAGGTGCGACGAGGGGGAAGAAACAGTCTACCATATCCTGTGCGAATGTGAAGCATTGAATCACAAAAGACAGGCATTATTTGAAAAACCGAAAATGGGCCCACAGAAATATATCAACCAACCAGTTTTGGGGTTATACAGACTTGTGGAAGGAACGAGACTAATGGGGGGATTGGTATACATGATAATGGGAGATTAGGCACAAAAAGCCCATGAGGCTGCGCTGCCTTCGGTAGTGAATCAAGACGGCTCTCAGGGAAGAAGAAGAAGAAGAAGAAGAAAGTTCTCTACCAAACTGAACCGCAACTGATGATATTTTAGAGGTATGTAATCTAGTATATCTTTAAACAATCCAGTATATTAAAAAAGTTTAGTTTTTAAAATTATTAAAAAGTTAAAATTAGCAAGTTCGTTGTATTTGCGGCATTGTCAGCATTTTTTAAAAAATATTACCATGATCTTGCTGGTTTTTAAATAACTCTATAATTCGTAGGGACAGGATCACTAACTTTGGCTATTTTCTTCTTCTTAAAGTTTTTCTGCCTTTTTTTCTCTTTTCTGTCCCAACTTGGATTTGAAACATCGGGTCATTTTCCATAATGGCAGTTTTTAAAAAAGTATATAAAACAGTAGATTATTGACTGGCGCATAAACCATTCTGTATGACACTAAGGCGCTTTTAAATTACACCTCCTTAATTTACAAAATATTTTTTACGATTCCAGATGATACTATTACTCTAGCAACTAACTTTTATCAGATCGTACAGCAATCACAAAACCTATTCTTTCTAATCGCTTTAAACCCAAGACGACTCCTTAAAATTAAATGTGAAATAACACTTTATTTTACTTCATATATTGTACTTTTGTTATTTTCCATTTTATTTCGGAAAACTGCTGATGTGCCTTCGTCCTTTTCAACTTAATTTAAAAGAAGCTGCTGAAAATGATCCCTTTTGTTTCATTGAAATTTAATACAATTTCCCGAAATAAAAATAGCAAAAGACACAAAAGGTACCAAAAAAAGATTGATTGTTGAATACCCAACAATACGTCGATAAAAATATTGTAAATTTGGCGAGATTATTTGTTAGAAAAAGAATATTGTGATATAAATGTTGTATTTATGGGGATAATTTATCAGTGCCAAAATCCACTGATATCTTTCTTATTATTAAATGATCGTATTTGCTTTAAAGAAGATAAAAATTCGTGTTTAGAATATCTAAAGGATTAAAGACTATTTTATTGTAGATGCATACTTTTTAATTAATGTGATTTAAAATATAAATGGACTTTTTGAGATTTTCGTCAACCAAAATATTTTTTTTGTGTTTAAATACAAATACCAGAAAATTACAATAAATAAACGACTTGGGGCAATGTGTTCATATTCTATAAAATCCCGTTAATTCCGGTCGGTCTATGTATGTGTTCAAGACACATTCATCTGAGACAGTCAAGCTCTCCTAAAAGCCTTGAATTTCCATCTTGTTACATACAAGATCGCGATAAAGTACCTACACGACTTAAAAGAACATGGCGTCAAAAACAACAGGATAGATCTGTTTTGAATTTCTAGACAATGGGGAATAGAAGAGAAACAGAAACTATCTAAACCAGCAAGAGCTGGTTCATCTGAAAGTTTACATAGTCGAAAGTCAGTCTTTGGACTATCAAAACAGGCGATTAACAATAAATAGATGAAAACAAAAACATCCAGATTGTGGGCATGCTTTACCTGGCCAAAAATATACAAAAGCCACGGTGACAAGTTCCAAAAATCTGACAGCTAAGGTTCTTTTGAAGCACCTCAAATATAAGACAAGTAGTAGGATTGCTGACTACTGACATTTTAAAAAATACATGCAGAAAATGGGCATACACAACGATTCCCTAATATACAGGCTCAGCCTTACACGTTATATACATCTGCGATGCACTGATATACAAAAGACACATACTGTTTAAAAATATAGGGTGTAAAAAGTATAATTTTAATGGGCGACAGTGGCGCTCAAAACAAGTCAAAAGTTCATGTGACATATTATTATGTATCAAAACTTGACAGATTTTTGTCTAAACGATATCAAAGTTACAAACTTTAGTAGCAATTATTTCAAAAAAGCTTAACAATTGGCAATTGTCTTAATCGCTCATCGGTAGATTAATCTGCTAATAAAATAGACTAGTTTTAAAAGTTTTGGTCTTTAAATAAAAAATATTGTTTTCCCCAATTAAAAATTAAAAAACAGTTGGCAACAGCGCTACCTGTAGCGTGAAGTCCATTAAGTCAGTCGTGCATTGTGTAATCGAGAATATGCCGAAATGGTATTAATTTACGGCAAGGCAAACAAAAATGCTAATCTAGCAGCTCATATTTACCGTGAAAGATTTTCACAACGGTAGCAAAGAGTTTTGTAAACGGGATGTGTGCAACCGAGAATTCCCGGGATGTACATAACATTAAAACAAGAGAAAATAATTTTGGAAATTGCAAAAGAAAATCCTGGTATTAGTACGAGGTCATTAGGCCGCGAAGTAGAGTCATCACATACTACAGTTAACATCAGGCTGTTTCTTCTTTTTTATAATAAGATACTTTTTATTCTTCAAAAAAAATAAAAAAGTGCTGTTTTAAAACATAATAATTTGTGTTCTTGAAATGGATATTCAGCTTAAATTTGTGTAAGTACAATTATATTTTAATTACAAATAAAAACCCTTAATAAAGTAGAAAGTAAAGAAAAAAAAACGTCATTTTTACGCAGGAAAGGCTTGTAAGAGCTGCGGAGCTGCATACCGTCCAACAAAAATCAGAAAACAGGCCAAACAATAAGTTATTGTTTTTTACCCAAATTATTTTTTAATTAAATGTTTAAATACATTGCAGGAAGTATTTGTTATGTAAATAAATACATCTTAAAAAAATGTAAATATGTAAAACCTCGGAAAAAACGTTCGACGTTCGACTCTATATGATAAAGCGGTCGCGGTGCACTTTTTACAGAAATATATTAAAGATTATTAGGAGACGCGAGCTTCCTAAACCTAAAAGGAAAGCACAATTAACCAAAAAGCTGCAGTGGTAACCAACCAACCAACCCAGGGTCATATGTACAGTTGTCCCTATTATATTAAATAGATATGCATGTATTTTTATAATTATTTTTATTTAATTCTGTTAATGACATAAGGATATCAACATACATTAAAGAAATCGGGTGATCCAAAAAATGCCAATATCTGGGCATCCTTATAATTAATAAAATGTGTCTCCCTGTATGTGTGTATACACTTAAGCTTAAGACAGAAGTTTTGTATAGTCCTTATGGTTCACATTACACTTCTTGCAGATTTTAGGTATTTTCTCAGTATTTGTAAAAAAAATGTTATGTAGTCCTATTGCAGGGATATTTATTACATACGTATTTGTCGATTACCTACTGACATTGGTACCAGAAAAGATTTTTAGTAAAAATGGTTTAAAAGATTCAAAAAAATATTTTATTTAAAATAATTGTAGAAAAACCAATTGGTCATAATCTTATAATACACCTATATAAAGCAAAGCAAAACGTTAACTTTGAATCACTCAAGTGGCTAAATGCAATAACGCTTAAATTTACGACACACATTCTGGAATTCAAACCCCTATATGCTATAAATTTTCTAAATTCTAAGAAAAATTGTAGATAGCGTTTTTAATATCGATGTTATATGTTTACATTTGACAATGTTTACAAAATATGTACAAAGTGATACCTAAGTTAACGCTTTTTTTTAACTGTATATAAAACTCATTAAAATAAACAAGTTTTTTAAATAACTTTTTTCAAAATACTAACAAATAAGGAACTTACATTGATTTATTGTGGCGAACACGGTCCTGTCTTAAGTAAGTTTTCACCCTCCTGGACTGTCGTGCTTGGACACGATGAACGTGATTTTCCCGCAATGTTTTCCACACTTTTCTTTTACTTAAACCGATCTGACTTGCAATCACCCGAGTACTTAGGTCCAGAATAAGCCCACAAGGAAAACCGTCGCGTCGCGCGATCAATCTCGAAGCAACTTTTGCAGATTAACGACACTTTTCATAAATAAGAACATATCCACGTATTTATTTTATTGTTTTTAGATTGTGCCATTTTCGCGATTTAACAATGATTTAAAACTAAAATTATCATCTCGTCGTCCAAAAAGAGCAATACGACTGACTCACGGCGTGATAAACAACACAAAAAACAAGCGTAAATAAGAAATAAACCATCTTTTTACGTTCAGGTCCGCACTAGCCACACTTTTAAATAAATGTATGTAGCTTTGTTATTTTTAGGTTTTTTAAAAAATGCTATTTAAAAAAGTTGCTTTTTTAAATGAGTTTTATACACAGTTAACAAAAAAGCGTCAACTTAGGAATTACCCTGTATATCTGTAAGAGTTGCTAAGCAAATGTATGTTATAAGAACAAGTTATTCCTATTTTTTAATTTATTCTCTCATCGCCAATAGCATAATTTACCGACCTTATTTAGATATAATTTTTTAATAATATTATCAAGTTTTATTTACGAAAAACTTGTTGCCTTTAAATAAATTATCTAGATCTAAATGTTAAAACAAAATTATTTACATGACAAAACAATATGGTTACAAACAATGAGCTGTTAGTTTAACTGGAGAAAGCATCGATTTGGCATAAGCGTGGTACCATAAACAAACATTCTAAAGTTCTAACTAGCGATGAATGAACCTCTGTACTCGAAACAATAAAATCCACCAAAACCCGGGAAAATGGTTACTACAGATACTATTTTGTCGTAAAGCGTGGCTGCCATATAGCTTTCTGTTTCATTTACTTGATAGTATATTATGATTAAATTTTACTTAATTTATTCCTAAAATTGCATCAAAATAAGCTCTACTATTGTATTTTAAACTTTGAATAATATTTGTTATATTTATTACTATAAAGTATAACACAAAAAAGTAATAATCTCAAAATACTATTTTCTTTTTGGAGAGCTACTAATAAAGACGCGACAACGTGACAACAACGGATTTTTCGTAGAAGCGTACTTCCGCCACCTTCAGCTTCGCTCATGGATTCTAGAAAAGTAAAGGATCACCCTCTTTTATGGCTGTTTTGCTCAAACCTAAGCTACACCCTCACCAGGAGGCGCTGGTGTAGCTTTGGGAAACAATGAGAACCAATGACCTAAATATAAAGTAAAATTGCATTTACAATGCAATTCCAAGTCCAAGTAGAATTTTAAAATTTGTCATTTACAATAAGAATTTTTAGGTTATGATTTTTTCTTTCGTATTTTGTGATTATAATCTTTATGATTGTTTGTTTTTATTCCGTGTGGTTAATTTTCAAGTTGTATTTCTTTTTTTTCTTTAAAACGTGAATTATAATAGGAAGAAAAATGTAATATTGGGATCGGTTGCTGTACAGCTTGCTATTATTCAAAACTTGCAGAAAAAAAATCCCGGAAAACCCGATCAGTTTGGGTGAAAGATATTAATCTGAAAAGATGGCTTTTATGACAACCTTATAACAGAGCTACAACTAAATACATTAGAACGAAATCTCCAAAATAATGAAATCTAACCTACAAATTTGTACAAATTTAAATTTTTGCTTATCGTTGGCAAGCAGCTTGGCAAAATTCGAAATGCACTTCGAAGTGGACTTCGAATTTTTGTAAATGCTAACGTGCTGCAAGCCAATTCCAACTCAATTTGAAGTTTGAATTGCATTGTAAATGCAGCATAAAGTTTAAAAACTGCACTCTGGAACACAACGCCATCTGCAATTGGAGGGCCATTTTTGTAACACAGCGTGGGTGATCCTTTCCCTCTTTAGAATCCATGGCTGCGCCCGACAGATGACACATTCAATATGGCGTTTTAGTATAAATGTTTTTTGTTGCTTGGGTAGGTAATTTTTGTGGCAATTTTATAAATTTCAGTTTTGTGTTAGTACTTTTAATAAATTATAACGGTAAGGCAGTGCCAAGTGTGTAAAGTGACAGATATGATTCCTGGATTATCATTTCAAAAGTAAGTACAAACTATGCTTGTACCATTCTATCGCCAATAATAAACTAAAACATGTTGGCCGCAGCAATGCTTTCTCTATCTATGATGTTAGCTCTTTGGTTATAAATATCATGACTTTCATTAATGGCCGGTTGCACCAACAATTTTAAGGAACCCATAGCACAAGGTAATACTTAAAATGGCCAAACAAAAAATGTGATTGACTACATTACAAATATAAGGAATACTTAACGCTAGGGGTTTCTTAAAATTGTTGGTGCAACCGACCATAAATAAAATATAATATTAACAGGATTTAATTAATAAATCTTTTAAATTTAAAAATGTATGCTCCATATTAGGGTTTTTACTCTATTTATATAAAAAAATAGCAATTATTGTAAGCAAACACCTTTCTCCTAAGGGTAAAATAACCATGCAAGTATATGCCAAAAGGGATATTTTTACGAAGCTTTGTACGACAATATTTTAATTCGATAAATGTACCCATTTGAAATCTAATTTTGCGAACAAGTCATAAGTTAATTTTCTTGTTTTCTCAAAAAGCCTAAACTTGTACCTGTAGTGTTAAAACTTCTCTAAGTAGATACTGCTCTTTCTTATGGTATTTCAAAAGATTTACTAAGTACATTAATGTCTTGTGTTAAAAACATTTTAAAAACTTAGTGACTTTATTACATTTTATTATCCCAAGTATCAAGCTAAATAAGTAAAGATCATTGTAATGTAACGACTAAAATATAACAAAGACATGCAAAAACTTTATGATGAGGTAATTTTTAGATATTTTTGGGTTTGTTACGGGAAATTGCCATTCATACGTTGTGTATATTTATACAGGGAGTCAAGGAAAAGTACGTATTATCTCCCGAATATGAAAAAAACACGTAAAAAAATACTACCGGTTCTTATAAACCTTTTTCATGCAGGCCTTCTCCTTTGAAATATTGGCTTCCAAAGAGCTTCAATAGAATTATAAATTATTAGTAAAATCTAATACCAAGGAATTTAATCATCAAGTATATATTTGTTTTATTTTAATAAAATCTAATACAAGGAAGACTCTTCAAATTACTTTTAAAGGAGGTGTGGTTAATTACTCACATCTGAAGGGACGGAAAAGCTATGACCCATGATCCCCTTTTTTTACGCCCTGTATTAATAAGAACTCTGAACTACGTTTTTTGTACTGTTGACTAAAAATTAAGTATTTTTGTTCATGTCGCTAATACCAACTATTTTTGAAAAACGTCATTTTTTTAATTTATTGAAAATGAAATAAATTAAACTATTATGTGGATGACGAGAAAAAATTCCCCTCTTTCATATTTAGCCCGAAAGACTAACGAGTAAAGTAATATTTTTTTCAAAAACGGTTAGGATTAGCAACATAAATAAAGAATACTCAATTTTAAGTTAGCACCCAAATGCTTGTAAAATTGTTCAAATTTTATATTAATACAAAGCGTACAAAAAGGGGTTATGATTGTTACAGCTAGTCCGTGCAGCTTTCTGCGGCAGTAATTTAAATAGTCTTGCTTGGTATAACATCTTATTAAAATAAAATTTGAATATACATGGTGGTTCAATAATTATGTCTCTTTGAGACATAATATCTTCAAAGAGAATCCTATATGAAAAGAGTTTATAACCCCTGTTACAGAAGTTTTCAAAAAAGAATTCCAGGTGTTCCGCAGAAATATGGATGCCGTATATCAAGTGATCCTTGTAATTTACAGTTGCTATGGTTTCGCCATTTTGATAAATATGTCATAGTTGTTATAATTTATTTCGCATACAATTTAGATATTCGGTGAAGTATTTATAAACTAGTTGGGCAAATGCCCAAAAAAGAAAAAGTAAGGATTTTTCAAGGCAAAAATATTTCGAAATCCACCATATATCAAACAGTTCGGAAATGTGAAGAAGGAATATTATGAACCTCCCGAAAAGTGGTCGACCACTAAAGTTGTTTGATGTCCAGCAGAAAAGATTAGTTCGAAGAGTGAAAAATGTCGGTGGACCGTCTACCAGAAAGGTTGGTCCTCGATTCCGAATTTTCAACGCAACTATTTCTCGGTATATTGCTAGAAGTGGTTTAAAAAACCGAAAAAGGAAAAAGGGCACCCAAATATACTGATGTTCAGCTAGCAATTTAAGGCGAGTTTACTTCGCGAATAACAGATCGATTGTGATGGATGATGAAAAATATTTCACCCTTAGCCATGCTGAACTACCAGAAAATTCTGGATTTTATACCGACAATATAGAAGATACCCCAAATGAAGTTAGATATAAAGTCAAAGCTAAGTTTTCAGATAAAGTATTGGTATGGTGTGCCATATCGAAAAGAGGTGTATCCAGGCCTTTTGTTGGTCATGTAAGAGGAGAGGCAAAAATGTCGAGGTCTACATCAGAGATTGTTTAACTTAATTGCTTAATTTTATCAACGTTCATCACGGTGATGGAAATTATATGTTCTGGTCAAATCTGGCATCAGCACATTATGCCAGAGTTACACTTGACTGGCTGGAAGCAAGAAATATTCCGTATGTGTCCAGGATTGATAAGCCCCTAAATGTCCTCCAAGCCAATTGAAAATTTCTGGGCTCGATTGGCTCAGAAAGTCGACAATAATGGCTGAAAAGTACGAAACAATCGAGAACTTCGGCAGCAAATCTTCCAAAAAGTAAGAGAAATAAAGATATGATGCCCAAAACCTCATAAGACCAGTTAGGCATATATTACGAGTCATAGAAGAAAAGGTACCCTTAGCGGCAATAAATTAAATTATTTTTGTATAGCAATAATTAATTTAATAATATAATAGGTTTTAAAAATAAAACTTTTTATGGATAAAAACAAGCAGTTTCAATTTTTTTTTCAAAACCTATGTAACAGGTGTTATGAACCTGACGAAAATTTTCCACATTTTTCCGGACACCCTGTATTTTTTTTTTATGAATAAAAAATATTAAAGAGAAGGTCCCATACTAAACCACATTTTGGTTTTGGCTTTAACAGCTTTTGTGTAAGTGACGCACATGCTACAACATTATGAAATCTTAGAAACTGTTTAAAGCAGGTTTCTCAAAAAAGGTAAGTAATAGTAAAAATTGTTTCGGTTTTCTGTTGATCGCTGCCATAGCAAGATAAATAAAAAAAATGCGTGCTGACAAACGTTCCGAAAGAAGTGGTTTTGAAAAAAACACGTTAAAAATTAAGTTTTAGGTAGTAGAATATCTAACGGATTTTTCTCCGAAAGACGAGCACTTCTTCCTTCTTTTGGAGTACTTGAAGCTCGAAATTTAGAATTTAAGCTATAACTTTTAAAATAATTTAAATTTAAAAAAAATCTTTTAAGAAGATATTCTTTAATATCTAAGCTATCAAAAATATGAAAAAAAATATATTTTTTAACGGGGGTTATTTTATCTTTAAATGTTTTTAAAAGTGTCTTAAGTAGCTGTTTTCTCCGTCAAAGAGCAAAAACTATACTTTTTGTTTTCTTTACCAAGCGTCATCCAACCCAGTATTAACTTTATCGCTAAAATAGTTCCAATTGCCACTTTTGGTTAAACGCAATACTTTATAAAGTTCTAATGAAAGTTAGAGAGTCCGATTCGGTAAATTACAAAGAGAAAATGTAGTAAACAATGAGAAGTGCACTTGAAAGTGGTCACACATGCGATTCAACATTAACCAGAGTGTGGTTACATGGAAATGGAGAAAGTTCGTTGATTTTATAGGAAAAAGAATTGATACGAGGGTAAATTTTGAACACTAAAATTTAAAGAGTTTAAGACTTGATTTTAAATAATGCCAGGTAAGATATTTATAGAAACATCAGTGTTTAAAAATGAAACAAGAATTAGTTGAAAGTAATTATAAATTTTGTGGGTAAATCTAAAATACATAAAGAATGTGCTAGAAGGGTCACATCAACTATATAGAACTAATATTTTAAAATAAATGAACTCATATACACGTGAGTCAGATGGCAGGTCAAGAGCTAAATACAAAGTAAAAAAGAGATACCGTAACCATTACCAGTTAAAACAATTCCATTCAAGAAACTAAGATACTTTAACGAGCGCTTATCTTGACTTAGTCAAGGAAACGTGGCACAAAAATAGGCCCTACGAGGGATTTTAGGATGGATTTTGAAGTTTCAATTATAAAATATTTATAACTAGGTAAATAATAATGGAAATAAGCCCGAATTCGTTACTCGGAGGTTTCGAGGTCGCTGAACACGAAAATGGCATTGGCAAGGGCCTACGGAGTACTTGTTGCGCGCTAAAGATGGTGCAAACGTCGCGTCGCCTTCTAGAGTTTTACGATAATTCCTTGTAACATCAGCCCAATTTCGAGGTCGCTAAACACGAATATGTCATTAACAAGGGCCTGCGGAGTAACTGGGGGGCGCTAAAAATGGTGTCGTCGTCTTTTGGAGTTTTACGACAAATCCTTCTAACATCAGCCCAATTTTATTACTTGATGGATTTTTGTGGTCGCTGAACACGAACATGACATTGACAAGGCCCTGTGGCGCCTGGTGCGCGCTAAGAATGGTATAAACGTCGTCTTCTGGAGTTTTACGACAATTCCTCCTAATATCAGCCCAATTTTGTTACTCGGGGGTTTTCGAGGTCGTTGAACACGAATATGACATTGACAAGGGTCTATGGAGTACCTGGTGTGCACTTAGGATGGTGAAACGTCGTCTTCTGGAGTTTTACCACAATTCCTTCTGATATCCGGCCAATTTCGTTACTCGGGGGGTTTTTGTGATCGCTGAACACGAATATGACATTGGTATGGGTCTGGTCGGTGCCATGATCTGGTACCGGCCACTAGAATACGACGTTTACAGCAGCCTTAGTGCATACCAGATGCTTCACAGGACCTTGCCAATGTCATATTCGTGTTCAGCGACCACAAAAGCCTCCGAGTAACAAAATTGGGCTGATATTACGAGAAGTTGTCGTAAACCTCATGAAGGCGACGTTTACACCATCCTTAGCGCGCACTAGGCACTCCCACTTTGCCAATGTTATTTTTGTCTTCAGCGACCTCAAAAACCTTCGAGTAACAAATTTGGGCTCATTTTTATCATTATTTACCTAGTTATAAATTGTTTATAATTGAAAACTTTAAAATGCATTTTTTTACCGCACAAATGCAGTTTTTCACTTCCCTTTAATTAAATTTATTTACAGTTTGTAGACGATTACACGAATCAAAAGCAAAAAACCACATTTAAATTCATCCTACTGCACAAAAAATCCCTCGTGCATTACTTCGTTTCCTCGACCAACTAGCCTCTTTTTTTGATTTTCTTAAGACACGTGTACAACCTATCAGCAAAAAATTATTTAAAATTCTTCCTTTTATTTATAGACCTATATTTTTTCTCTAAGTTGTGTGCAAGGTCATAAAAATATTTGTTACAAATTTTAAATTTCTTGTACAAATACAAAAATTATACATGAAGGAGAGTACGGATTTCGTCACAAAAGATCACATAAGCTTTTTGTTCTTTGTCTTACATAACTGGTTCCTGTCCGTTTACTTACTTAGTTAACCCTAGATCGTTGAGCCTAACATTTCCAAGACTTTTGATCAGGTTTGAGATAATGCACTTTTTAACAAAGCTTTTCAACGTCCTCTTAACCTAACCTTATTCGTAGTTTTCTGGTTTACTTTCTAATCGAGGTATATTTCTAGTTATTATAGATGTTCACGCTTTTAAATTTCACCAACTTAATACTGGGGTGTTCCAGTGTTTAGTACAGGCACCAACCAAATTTTTTGTTTACATCAAAGATCTTCAAGCTTTCAAGATTAATTTCAATTATTGTTTTGCTGACGGAATAGTATCATATACATTTCAATATTTAGTTTCCTATTTCAGTCTCTAAGCCTAATTAAGGAAAAAAGCACAGACTATTGAAGATATCCCTTTGAGACAACATGAAATTAATATTGAATTAAAGCACTAAAACAATTTAGTTTAATGGCACAAAAACAGTCATGTTTACTGTAAAAAAAATCTGCCAGTACTTATCCTTTACTCATAGGAGAGGCCAAGTTCTGCAAAACAAAGAGTTATTTACCCTTTTGGGCGTTACTTTTCAGACTTACTCTAATTGACAGAAACATTATTATATGTAAAGCCAGAGTAGCTTAAAAAATCCTTGATTTAAGACAAAAAGTATACCCCCTTCTCCTTATATTTAACTAATAGAGGTAACAGCTAAAATAAAAAGGAAATACAAAACCATCTTCGAAAAATTTTCTGCAATCATCCTAGATAATGGTTTTGTTTTAGTTCTTCATTTAAGCACTTAATATATCCAGTAAAAAAACTAATTTCTCATTCAATACATTATAACAATCTGATTTTTCTGTACTAAGTAAAGAAACGGTTGATTTTTCCACTAGTTACACCATGTATGGAATAGATAAAACAAGATTTAGAAAAGAAGTAATTATTGATTTAATAGTGACTGCAGCTAAAACTAACCGTTAAACGATATTAGGTAACCAAAACGTATTTAAGGTGTATCTTTATTAAACCAAAAGGTCCTGAGGTAATTGATCCACAATCATATATAATGTGGTGTTGAATACTTTAAAGAAAAATAACGTAAAATATAAATAATGCAACACTTTATTATTTTATATTTTCGTACATTTGCTTTTATGTTAAGATTTATTTAAAAACAGGTATGAGTGCTTTTGTATTATTGATAACAACCCTTCGTGTGTCTGATTGCGGGATTGCTTGCCAAATCGATTTGAAAATTAATGCCCAATAAATTATATTTTGCATTAATGATTAAGAGCAAGTCGCCAATTTTATTGACAAATGTTTATAACTTACATCTTTGGGCAATACTGACTTATAGGAATAAAGATATATGGGTATCAATAAATTTAAAAGGATAGGTGAAATCGCTTTATGGAGGTAAAGCAGCTAGTGATGTTCTTTCTTAATAAAAGATTTATCAAACTAAATCTAATAATGAGTAAAAAAAAATAACATTTAAATATATATTTAACCAGATCTTATTATTATTATATGTAACCTAACTTTTATACTGCGTCCCCTTTTAGGTATAGTATCACAGTTGGTGGAACTACCAGGTATTTATTTTAATATATTTTTGTTTACGGGGGCTCCCGAAGTATAATAATGGTTTCTCTTGTCTATTAAGCAGCTTTAGAATTTTATATTTTGCCCTATTTTTCATTTTGTTGATATTAATTAATCCTAATATCGTTTTTTGTTTTAATTTTTTGCTATTTTTTTATGGAAAATCAAACCTTATATAGTCAGAATTCCAATTAGCAGATGATCAAAACAGCAGTGTTAATTAGAATTATGTGTAAGTTTTATTAAAATAGTGTTAATAAATGTTTAAACATTCTTCATGGAAAACTAAGATGAGAACTTTGCTGTTTTTAAAAATGGCGTTTAAAAGTAAAACTATTCACACGGTTGTTTACTTTTTTATGGTCTAACATTGATAACAGAGATATAATATATATAGTCTAGTCGAGAAGTGCGTTCTCTGCGAAAAATAGTTAAAATGCTTCGAAAAATATGAGTAATAGCTCATTCGACGTAAAATGCAAATCTGAAAAAACGGTTTAAGGATTTTTTCTGGCAATAAAAAAACTGTTATCAACAAAAAACGAAATAAAAAAGCCATTTCGATTTTTGATTATAACTCAAAAACCATAAAAGATTGCGAAAATTGCAAAAAAGATCCTTGAACACGAGGATATTTCCGATAAAAAAGTCTTAACTTCCTAAGTTCTATCTTCATTATTTAAAATTTTAATTAATTTAACGCTGGAAATTTGCCTCCGCGCGCTCGGCGTCAAAACCGAGTACCTCACAATAAATATTTTTTTTTAGATTATTAGATATGAATAGAAAATTTTTAAAAAATTTGGTGTATTCTGAACATCTTAAAGAATTTATTCCCGTAGAAAATGTAACTTAAACTTTTTTTCAGCAAGTTAGACAATTGTCAATTAACAAAATTGTTTTGAACTTTTGTCCTTATTGTACATTAAAAAAAATGATAAAATAATTGTCGTACCAATTTATTGCTTCGTAAAGCCCTTCTTATATACATACCCAACAAGATAACGCAATAATTATTTAAAATAATGTAATCTCTTTTTTATAATAATTTTATAACTTTGAGAGAAAATGAAAAATCAAAGTAATATTAAAGTTATAAATTTGTTATAAACAAAGCAATAAAATTTTTAAAACTTTTATGGCGTGATCTTGTAAGGCAAGTATATAACAAGAGCTTCACAACGCAAAAAATGTATATGACAATTATTTAAATATTTTTTTAATGTACAATGGGAACGAAAGTTCGACACAATTTTGTTAATTAATAATTGTCTTACTTATTAAAAAAATAACTTTAAGTAAAATTTTCAACGGTAATAAATCTTTAAAGTGTTTCGAATACACCATATTTTTAAAACTTTTCAATTAATATTTAATATTCTAAAAAAATATATTTATTGTGACGTACTCGGTTTGGACGCCGAGCGCGCAGTCAGAAATGTCGCTCGGAGGCCCATTTCCAGCGTTAAATTAAAATTATAAATAATGAAGATAGAACTTTAGAAGTTAGGACTTTTTTTATCGGAAATATTTTCCTCTGCAAGGGTCTTTTTTTCATTATTAATAAAAATTGAAATAACCTTTTTTTATTTCGTTTTTTGTTAATAAAAATTGAAATTTTTATTGCCAGAAAAAATCCTCAAAATGCCTTTCTTAGATTTGCATTTAGCGTCCAATAAGCATTGGCTTATATTTTTTTTAACCTTCTAATTATTTTTCGCAGGAAACACACTGCTCGACTAGACTTTTAAGTGGTTTCCTATTTTGTCCAAGAGAATAACAAAAAAGTCAATTTAGCTAAGTAAAAGTTGTGGTTTTATTTATTTATTCTGTATACCGGTAAAACAGTGTTTTTTATGCTAATGTACAAAATATGATTTTAAAAAATAACCACAGTTTCTTAGAAAATATGGTGTTAATTTTTAATACTAAATAATATTGTGTTCTAAAAAAGTTTTAAACCAAACAAAAACAGTTAACATATTTACACCAGTTGTAAAACACGAATTCAAATCTTAAAAAGCTTAGAGGATTTAAAATATATTGAAGTATTTACTACGTCTATTCTAAAGACGAAGTTTAAATTGCCACTTTTGGGGTTAAACTTTTTACTTTGTAAAAGTGCTAATGATAGTTTTGGTATCCAATGCGGCGAAGTTCGAGAAGCGAAAATGCAGTAAACAACGTAAAATGCACTAGAAAGTGTGTAACACATGCAAGTTTAAAATATTTCAGTGTCAAATAAACGGGCTGTGAAACTATAGAATTATAAAGTTTATAATTTAATTTATATTTAAAATTAGGTTGCGGATGTAGGATTTTTAAAAGATTTTTTTCTTTATTTGATGTCATGATAATATATTCAAAATAACCCTGATAAAACATAAACTTCAAAAATGCGTCTGTAGCTGGTAAAATATCTACGACAGATTAGCCAAGAAATGATCAAATAAAAAAAAATGGTACCAGAACCACTTTAAGAATATTTTTGGTACATTTTTCATCAAGTAGATGAACGAAGAAACTTGTAGCTGGGGGTGACAAACATTAGGGCAACGCCAAAAAAAGAAGCTTAATAAATGCTTTTCCTTGAAGTCTTTTTTGGACCGATTTTCGGGACCCAGTAGGCTAAATAAGCGCTGCAGGTATTAAGTTTTACAGGAGACAACCTATAAAGGTTTGATTAGAAAACAACAAAAGACTTCAGAAGTACGCCTGGTTGCAATGAGGTGCTCTTTGTAGGCTCGGCGGGAAAAAGCCAAAGCCGTGAAGGTTTATGCAGGTGTGTGTGTCGTGTTTAAAAGATCGACCTTGACATAGTTCTTTTGTTAAACAGCACGTGTAGACCATAATAAATAAGTTAGAGTTGCGGTGGGTGAAGACCAACAACTTAATGTTTAAAATAATCTTATCTAACTGAGTCTTCTTGCCATAACTTCTAGTAATCATCCTGAATACTATTCATGGTATTAAAATTATTTTAACAATATAATATACAGAGTGATTTATAAGGTAATGTCATTACTTAGGCTACGTAGTCAGGGTCCAAAAATAAACATAATAGTCTATACAAATATGGGTCCGCAAGGCCTTCGTTTCCAAAATGCAGGATGTTAAAGTTTTGATTAAGTTTTTCTATTTTTTACATAGAATTATAAAACCTACCTTATGTTTTGCTAAACATAATTTAAGAACAATAATTTTATTGAAAATTAAAATACTTATTGTTTAATTATACATTTTGCTTAATTTTTTTTTCGCTATAATAAAATCAGATATAAATCCAAATATCTTGAAAACGGTTGCCTATATTAACTTTTACCAGGTATATCTTTTTGGCGTTAAAATGACAAAACAATTATTTAATTAACTTAAAAATGTAATACAGGGCCGTACCAAAAGATTGTTCAAAATAGTAAAAAACGTGGAAGTGGCACCCCTACAAGCAAGAACGTTACTAAGATTAGGTTTGAATTCGTCATACCAAAAAACCCCCGAATACCAATTTTTACTCTAAATTTACAATATCATAGATTTTATTTAAAAAATAGAAATTAAATAAAAACTTTAACACTCTGCATTTCGGAAACGGTGGCCTTGCGGACCCATATTTGTATAAACTTTTATGTGTATTTTTGGATCCTGACTACGTACCTGAAGTATTGACATTCCCTCATGAATCATCCTTATCACGAAATAGGCTATTTTATGGAAAAACAATTAATTTAGGAGTTGCAAATTAAAAACAGCAAATACATCTTAGTTACTTTTTTATTAGTTTAAAAGAATTCTTGCAAAAATCACTGCTAAAGTTTTAAATTTAATGTCATAGTTACAGTAAATTAAGATTTTCAAAAAATATCTTTAAAAACATATTAGGTTACTGTTTATTTACTGCTTATATTTCCTTAATAGAGTGTAATTCATTACTATTTAGTGAACACTAAGCAAATGCATATATTTTAAAATTATTTTTTAGTAGTTTTTTTTCCTTAAAATATCAATTATTCTCACACGCTCGCATTTCATTCCTTTTTCACATTTAAAAATACCCATTAATTTATCTTTTTAATGATTTTTAAAGACATCACGTATCCGACACCGGTAGTGTCTTAGGTGAGGTAAGATGCAGTTTATTTACATAAAAATTAAAGATTAAGGGAAAGAAACGATTA
>JAHBCN010003871.1:0-70180 GCA_019359885.1 Listronotus oregonensis
AATGTAATTTTCTATACAATTAGTTATTAACATTTTTTTCTAAGATGATAAATAGCAGTTACTTTAATTTAAATGCATTTTCCGTAACTGGACGCAGGCAGCCATGGAATTCTTAAAATCGCATTTTTTGTACAAATTATATCGTAGTACGCCATGTCAGAAACCAAATTTAAATAAAGTCCGCCATAAAGAATATAATTTGTTAAACCTTCTAATTACTTGGGTAAATAATAAACATCGTAGTTTCAGTTTTTTTTTTTTTAATAATAACGCATAACTAAGTAACATTAATAAAATACGTTATGCTAATAATGGCTATATTGGCATCATCCAAAAAATCCTTTAACACATTTCTTAGTAAAATCTAATATTGTTTGCCTGTTAAAGATCCTTTATGAAACACAGGTCCAACAATTTTTGATCCAATGAGGCAGCACCATACGTTTAAGCCAAAACATCTTTGTGGATTGAAAGGATGATGGCGCAGGAGATTGCAATGCTCCAATAATGTTGGTTTCTTTCGGTTAAACATGCCTCTATTACTAAAGTTAGTATCATTGCTTTAAAGAATTAATCGTAAAAAGTTTGAATTTTCTATAGCAGCATTTACAAACCATTGGCAGAAGTTTATACGCCTTTTGTAATCACCTGGCAACAGTATTTGTGGGGTACATAATTATGTTTTTTTTTTTTAATTTTATTAATGGTTCCTTAGCATAGATCAAGATCTGACCTACAGTCTCTAGTGGAGTTTTCACGATAAACTTTTAAATAAAATATGCCAAAACATTAATTTCTGGTAGTTGATTAGTTATAAAGGTTTTCTAATTTCTACGCTTAAGAAACAATTTTGTTTGATTGAAACTTTCGATAAAGAAGCAAAAAAATATCTTCTGTTTGGCATATTTCTTTTTGAAAATAGTTTCATCAAAGCTATAATAGAATTTTGACAGCATTTAAACAACAGTAGCATACATAACTGTTCTTACTAGTTTACTAACATCAGGCGGATACATGTTATCTTAGTTTTTTATTTTTGTCATAATTACAATAATTTGTACAAGAAATGCATTTAAGAATTCCTCAGTTATGAAAAACTTAACTTGAAATCTCCTATTTTCATTTTAGGAAATGTAAATAATAATAAAGAAAATTACATTCCTTTCGAATACAACAAATCGGGCATTTGAAAAAAGTATATTTTTGTGAATAACTCGTACATCTGATGTTTATTTGTTTTGTTATTAACGTTATTGTAATCAGCGTAAAAATTTTCCTATTACTTATTATGGGAATTTTTATACTACTAAGAATATACATACACTTATTTAAAAATAAAAATATTTTAGACCTACATCAGTTTGAATACCTTTATCTTTATAGCATCAGATCAAATGCTATAAATTTTAATCCAATTGTAAAAAAACAAGTTCTAAACCTTCTTAATCAGAAATTTCATGTCTGACACATACCAAAACCAATCCGTGCGATAATAATCTCGCATTATCAAGGAAATCATATTTAAACTCGTCTGAATGGGCTGTTTTGGTGTAGATAGGACAGAATTTATGTTTTTAGAGCAAAGCCGCGATCCCGTGTTTGTAACGTTTTATCAAAAATAACAGCTTTTTGATTACGAATTGAGCTGTTAATGAGAACATATAAGAGTAAATAACTGTGGCCTTTTAAGAATTCACATTACCTGGGTTACTTGACCAGTAAGGTACTCGATAAATGTTTTGTTTCTTCTGACTTAGATACCCAAATCATTTGTGAAAGAAAAGTAAAATTAACGAGTGAAGTGACAAATTGAATTTGCACCTTCATTATTGGTAAAAAGTAAAGGAAAAATATTATAAACTAGATTTTATTAAAAAAAATTAAAATATATTTTAACATATTATAAGAAACTTTTGAACCTTAAATTTTACTAAATGATACTAGATAGGTAACTTATTTGTTTCTCTTAAAAGGGATGCAGGAACACAGCTTTTATCACAGACACTATAGTTATTTATTTAACGGTTTTAGGATATAATGATTTCAATATTTTATTATTTTTATTGTGTGTATAAATTAAAATAGTAAACTATTTTCTTACGCGATACGATTTTAAAAATTATATTATTTTTAGCTAAAAAGTAACATAGGGTAGACGACATGGCAAAATTATGAATATAAAATTGTTATATTTTATTAATTATCATAGTTATTACATTTTTGGATATATCTCAATTTAAAAAAAAAGATGTACCACAATTTTAAATGATAAAAATTGATACAAAGAGATTAAAAGCTAAATATATAAGATATTTTAAAAGCGGTCATTGACAAAAAATATAATCGTTAGTCGATATGATAAGTCGCTAAAAGTGTGGGAAGTTTTACAAATAAATCTCATTCAGTTATAATGAGGATTTGCCCTGTATTTATTCATAAATTTTATTAAACCCATTATTGGTACATTTTATTGTTTCTAGTTATTCTTTCTGGTATCCCTAGTTTTCAAATAAAAATATTTTTATTCTTGAAAAAGTAATAAAAAACTTGGTGTGTTTGTTAAAAAATGTATTTTGTAACAATGCATTAAAACAAATTTATCACATTGACATAAATCAAATAATATTTTGTGTTAGCTAAATTTTAAACAAAGTGTTTTTTTTTTACCAAAAATTTGATTACTTGCAACGTCAATCTTTCTATACATAAAAACATACATCTGCTTTAAACCTGGCCATGCTTTCGTTTTTGCATGTAAATAATAAACATTATAAGTAAATTCTGACAAGTAACTTGGAAATGCAACATGTATAACAGAAGCGGTCCAAAATCAATTTAGCTCGGTTCATATCGTCGTTTATTTTTCATATTAATATTAAAATATGTTCAATCGAGATACACAGGAGTTTTAAAACGTAACTCAACAATGCTATCTGATAATTTAAAAAAGCCGGATATTTTATTTTTATTTTTTTATCTGATTAAACAAAAACTTGTAACAAGAGTGCCCTTTTATAAATACTGTTTTTTAGCTTCCTAGTCAATTGAGACAATTGCGATACAACCCAACAAAAAAATCCTTTATTTTAAATAATAATAACGCTATGGTTAACTTGGTAATTACTTTTTCACTTTTGACTACTTAAAAAGATATTCTTTTGATTTATACACCTTGTCAAAATTGCAACCTTGTCTCAATCAACTATTAGACTTCATTTCTTGTAATTTGGTTGTTATAATCTGGTTAGAATGTAATATTTTTCTACATTTTACCCATTAAATTACTATTATAAGTTATGCCAATGACTCATAATAGTTATTTTTGATATAAGGGCCAAAAGTGACATTTTATTTTGTGAGAAGGGAAGTTTGGAACACGACGCCAAAGGCGGAGTGCACCATGCCTTCGAACAAAATAAAAACACTTTTAGCACGTATACCATAAACTATTTTTTTTACAAACACCAATAAAAGTTCAAATTAATGATTTTTCTATCGTCGACATTATTATTATTTTTTAAAATTTAATTTTATCTAATTTATCAATGAAATAAGTTGCTAAGGTAAAAAAAAATCGAATTTGTTAATTTGTCATTGTTGACAAGTTACGTCAAATAATCGCAAATTCTTGTTCGTTGGAAAGTCATTAAAAAAATGAATTTCTTTCGGTGGAAATCGAAGAAGCTGCCAATAAAGCTACTTTTGAGTTATTGCCTAGTAAGTCAAAGCAACAATACGAATCTATATACGATCGTTTCTTAAAATGGTGTGATCAGAAAAATGTTAGTGGCAAGAATGCCAGTGAAAAAGTGCACCTTGCGTACTTTAAAGAAAAGTCTAAAATATGGAAATCGTCCTCGCTCTGGTTAAATTTCTCCACGTTAGGAGCGATGATGAACATGAATAATTAGGACATAAGCAGATATAACAAGCTAGTTTCCTTTTGAAAGCGAAAGGGTGAATCCTTTACCCATCGACCGAAAAAGTCTAAAATATTGACAAGAGAACAAATCTACAAATTTCTCGCAGAAGCCCCGGACGAAATATATCTTATGCAAAAAGTAGCCGCGATTTTCAGTATATTTGGAGCTTGTCGTCAAGAAGAACTGTGTAGTTTGACATAAAATAACATGGAAGATTTGGGAACTTCACTAATTGTGCATATACCAGACACAAGAAGTAATGTGCAATGAACCTTTGTAATTAGTACTACCTTGTATATGAACTATTATAAAAAAGAACATAGCCCTTTGTCCAGTAAATATTAATTATTCAAGAGTTTTTATAAGATGCTTAAAAAATAAATGTGCCATAACTCCAGTTGGAATCAACACATTTGGTAAAATACCCGCCCAAATGGCTAAATTTCTAAATTTGCCCGATTCCAATCTTTACACTGGACCAAAAATACTGGACATTGCTTCCGACGTTCTTCACCTAGTTTGTTGGCGGACTCTGGTGTTAATCTTACTACAATAATTAAGAGACATGATGAATGTAAGTCCAGTATAGTAGCAGGGGGTTATATAGAAGACTCGCTACAAAAGAAAAAGAAAATTGTTAATCAAATTTTGTCCAAAACTTTGGTGGATAACATTGCTTCCTGCCTGGGTACATATCTTACCAAAGTAAATTGTTTATCAACCACCAATGAAATTGGCCATGAAGTTTCTTATTCTAATTGTATTTTTAGTAATTGTACCCTTAATTAAATAAATAATTTAATTTGATCTAAAAATTACGTTTCTGCAATTGCTTATCTGTGTTAAAAGTAAATCACTTTTAACAGCAGTGTCATAAAAAGACATTTTAGACACTGACAGCATGCATTAAATTCAAACTTTTACTGACGCTGGTAGATAAAATCTGTTGTTTGCGTATTATATAATAAATTCAAATATTTTCGAATAACATTTCTTTCATATCTGGTAGATAGCGAAGTGGTTTAGTACAGTAAAAAGTTTTTTTTTTGGCAAGAATAATAGTACTAACGTACCGTGGGTGTCTTAAGTGCTAAAGCTTATACATTGTTAATATTTTAAAAATAGTTACAGTTTAAGGCAACATGCGTTAAAATATGTTTTAATCTGCATAATCCACATTACAACCTAATAGATGTAATGCATTTGGTTATGTAAAAATTTATATTTTTGTTAAGAACTAACCAGGATTTGGACTATTAAAATTTTATATTTTTGTAATAGTTTGGATTCTTAACTAAATATCGATCGGATCACTATTGTCTAAATTATATGTTAATAAATAAAAAGTATTAGGTATCTAGCAATTTTTTAGAAACAAAAGACTTAAACAACAAACATCAAGGTCGAATCTGCGCCTCTGATATCGGCAAATAACAAAATCCTAATGATATTACTATGTTTGCTATCTGACCTGTGTGGCTGATCAGGGTGCTTGATAAAGGTGCAACACATCATTAGGCGCAATTATTGATGTTAGTGTAGGTGTTCAGGCTAGTTCGTGGGGTATTTTGCAGTCACGGTTATGTGGATTGGATTTGTAAGATAAGAGAATCTCTAGGAAGTTTTATGCAGTTTATTTATTGTTAGATACAATCTGCAAATTGTTTCTTTTTTTAAAATGCGTTCAGTATAAAAAAGAAGTAAATCTTTAGCAGGTTAGTTATTAATAAAATATAAATATTACTAATCCGAAATTTAATGCTTAAAATTCATTAGGTAAAAAAGATTAGAAAGAGTAAAACATCCTAAATATAATTTTTCATATCATCAAGGTTTAATATACATAAGCCCTTTTTAAAATTTTACCGATATTAATGACCATCTTAGTATATTTTTTGACAAAAGAGAAATATTCATTCTTCTCTTTTTTATTTAGGCCTTAGTTGCTGACGCACCTTTAATTCAAAATATCTATCTATTATCTTCAAACGTATTTTACACTCTTAAAAATCGTGAAGCTGTTGCCAATTGTTTTTAAATTTTAACTGGCGAAATCATTTTTTTTTATTGTAGACTGAAACATTTAAGACTTATTTTATTTTATTAGCAAATAAATCTACCAATAGGATTTAGCGAAAGTTGAACTTTTCAGAAATAATACAATGTTTGCAACTTTGATATCGTTTAGACAAAAATCTGTCAAGTTTTGACACATATGTCATATGAACTTTTTGATTTGTTTTGAGCTTTACTATTGCCCATTAAAATCGTGAGCATCATACTTTTTACACCCTGTATATCTTCTACCCGGAACTACGTTTTAATTTTTAAGGTGCTCTTCCACTAGCGCGACACGACGCGACATGATACTTCGAGACAAGTCGGGAGAGCAAGCAAGCAAAAATGTCGCATTGAATTTGAGTCTCATCGGCCTTCTTCGGGTATCATCGTAAAGAATCTCACATGTTGCTCTGTTCTGTTATCACTGCATTTGTTGATATTTTTGTGACATTTTTATTTTATTAGTATTATTATATATTTTTTAAATTGATCTAAATAAAAAAGTTGTTTAGTGGATTCTGATTTCAAGGTATGTAAAAGCAATTTTTTGGTATTCTATAGACGTCGGTATTAAGCTGAAAAGTTTAAAAAACTTTTCTTCGACATGCGAAAGTATTAAAAAAATTCTCTTGCATCTTTTCTCAAATCTGGAAATAAGTAATGAAATTCTCCACACGCATTTCTCTTTCGATTATTTTTATGGACCCAAACTCTCCCTTTTTTTCCTCCATAGCAGCACATACTCCAAACAGAAAAATATCGTCGTCCGATGAGCTCTCCATGACAACTCGCAACCGATTGCCCCATTTTGGAAGATTTCGAGTCGCGTCGCGCCTCCAAATGGGCGGACAACCCTGTCGCGTCTCATCGTGTCGCATCGTGTCGCGTCGCGCTAATAGGCGAGCACCTTTAGCACCAATTAACTTAATATGTAAATAGGGACACGCACCTACGGAATTTAAAAATATCTTTAGATGTGTAGGAAGACCAGAACTCCTGAAGGTCTACGTTTAAATATGTTTTTTAGAGGCGTCTATTTTAGGAAAAAAGACACAAGATAGTTATTTAACTAAATCCAATCGTTCAAATTAGTAAAATCAAATTTTAATGCCAACTAAAGTTCAGAAGCAGAAACCAAATAAAATAAGGGAAAACTATTTCCAATATTTCAATTTGTTAAAAAGTAATTATTTCGGAGAACATCTGGTTTTGTATTTCCAGACTAATTACTTTGTTTATTTCTCTGTCTCTTTTCTTTCCACAGGGCAATAAATTATCTGTAGAAAATAATTACTTAAAAGGAGCAGACAATATTTTAACTACGGTTTTGGAAAGACTCCCTTTCTACTTCGAATTTAAATAAATTTCGTCCCCAACCATGATACTTCTTTTTCATTACGAGTTTTATTGATTGTTACTATTACAAATTTTATTGTTACTATGGAAAATAAATAAGGTCGATAGATATCAACATTTTATAAACTTAACGCTTCTTCAAAATGATATTTAAAAAAATAACCTCCGTCATAGCCAGGATTTTCAGGTTTCAACATTTTTTTTGGGGATTTCAAATCTTTATTTCGCTTCAAAAAAATAAAAATAAAAAATATGTAATTTTTATCGTTTTATAGAGAAACTGTTATGGAGGAAAAAGCTATTCTATTTTTTGAAAGTTTTTTTTTTCTGTATTTATTTTTCAGGGTGTAAAAAAAGAGTTTTCTTTTTTACAAAAATTTGTTAAAAACGATGATCTACATTTTTTTTATTATTTTATAGAGTTATTCAGTAGATCATTAAAAAAACAAGTTTCCCAGATTTTTCGTATCTGCTTCGTTTTTCAAGACATTAAATTTTGTTCCAAAAATTGATTTTTTAAAATTTCGTTCTTCCCGTAATTAACGGTTTATCGCAAATATTTTTAATATAATAATAATAATATCAAATGTTTATATGTATCTTTTTAATGGTGACTTAAAATTTTAGTTCGGAAAAAAAACATAAGGCGTCACAAGCGCGCCAAAATCATTAAATTTTATTTCGGTAAATAATCACTCAAGATTTCAAGTTTAACAATTACAACGTCAACATTGTTATTACTGTAGTATTTTTAACAAAACCAAAATAACATACAGTGTTTAAAAAGTCCGTACTTCCAAATTTGTTTTCTTTTTTTGCTGAACTTTAAAAATATATATCATTCCATTTCCATTATCTTTATTTATTACTTAGTGTTTTTTTTAATTGCACTTCGGTTTTTATTTTTAAATTACAAATTGGTTGGTTAATTAAATCCAACTCCATGATTTTTGAAACATCCTGTATGGTATACTTTTTTGTTAAAAATACTACAATATAGTAAATAGTAACGTGTGTTTGAGGCACAGCTAATCGATAAATGCAGTAAAATAACGTGCATTACAAATCACCGCGACGAGGCAAAGATCCTCTGACGAGTAAAATAGAGCCTTTATGGCTAACTTTTTTTTAACAACTTAAATAAAGTTTTAGATAAATGTCCATATTTCCTAAAAGTGGTAAAAAATTGAAATCTTAATTATAGAATATGTAGAGCTTATGGAAACTTTGAAAGAAATTATTAATTTTTTCCGAAATAAAATTTTAAACGGCTATTAGAAGTATATCTATAAATATCAAAAATTATTTGAAATAATTACCCGCTGCGATCAACTGTTAAACACAGAAAGTATACTATAAAAAAATATATTTTTTTAGTGTTAATATTTTAAATGACACCATAGTATAATAAGAAAAATATGTGTTTTTTTTTACACCCTGTAGAATAACAAAGGAAAATCTTTAAAATATTGAAACAGTTAGTTTTCCCTAAAAAATGTTTTCTAGAAAAAGGTGAAAAGCTTTTTTTTTTTAACGATAACGATTTGGAATTCACAAAATAATGTCCAGTTGCAGATGAATTAAGCAGCAATTTACTTGATATGGCATATGAACAATAAATTAAAAATTATTCACCCGACATAAGGTATTTAATTTATTTTTTCTAGGATACTATGTACTTTACATGATTTTTACTTTTTATTAAATTAACACTAAAAACGCCCACTAAAATGCAAAAAAAAAATTAAAAACAAAAATACGACATCCATAAGCCAAATTATATCTAATTTAAAAAATATGTATCACCTTTAAGTACGTGTATGTTGATTTTAAATGAAAATATGTAAAATAAATTTTTCGTTTAAAAAACTAATAGGTTTTTAAAAGAAAAGTTTTTAATAAAGAAAATTTTACACCTACATTTTTAAGCCAATCAAATACTCGTTTTTTCTTTGGTTGTCATGTAAACTCAAAATATTTTAGGAAATATTTATCTTGTACGGTACCTGAATAAAAGAATAATGTATAAACAAAATATTAAAAAAAAATAAAGTTTAATTTTTAAAGTTTATAGTAAATAAGAAAAAAATTTTCTTTGTATAACCCTTTGCCATACCCGAGTAACAACAGGTCTTAATAAACCTTTTTTTCCCTCTAAAAAATTTTTTCAGTGAAAACCTTTCGGTCAAACTTTCAATAAGTCTTCCACGACCTTAAATTAATAACCGTAAATCTTTTTTTGTACACAATTTTTTTAAGAAAGTTCGTGTATTCGCAAAAATTTTCAGTAATATTTCAAATTTAAGAGAGAATAATAGTGAAAATATAAAATATTAACCAAATTAAACTGATCTATTATTGTATGGCATATAATTTCATGGGATTAAAGAAAAGAAATCAGAAACTGCTGCGACAAACATTTATTAAAGGTTTTTAACAAACCGCTGCAGGGTCATTTATGGCTATCCACACGTCTGCAAAGTTTTTGTCACACGTTTTAGAGGTTGGACACTAAAGCGTCATTATAAAGCCATTTACTTTCCACAATTCGAATGCGATATTAATTTTTCAATTCCCTGGCCACACTCAGGTCGATTGTCAAGAGAAACCGAATATTTTACGACACCGAATAGAATTTTGCCTTTTATAAACTTTTGTCGAGGGTTTAAAATGGGTGTGAAAGTCATATTCACGGAATGCGGCTGTCGTATTGGGAAAACGATGCCGTTGATAAATGAAATTTAAGTTCTTTGTCGTGGAAAATTGTAAAAAAATAAAAAGTCTCGAAGCATTCACCAAATACACTTTAGCTCTAAATTTAAAAAAGATTATGGTAATAATAAAAGTAGGGCACTGTTTCTGAGTTTTAAAATTTGGTTTTACTATTTAAATTTCTATAAAATAAAATATTTAAAAAACATTTTTTTAGCTAAAAATCTCCCTGAAATTTGGCAGTGATCTTAGGAAACCAAACGAATCTCGTTTTCGAATTTGGTATAGACAACCAAAAATCGATAAAACCAATATTTTATACGTTTAGTGCATATTGTAGTTAACCGGTCTGACCACTAAAGGGCGTTTACACCAAAGTTAACAACTAAAAGTTGACAAAAAATTGTTTATAGAAAACTAAAAGTTGTCAACTAAAAGTTGCTTTTCTTTAGTTGGAGCAACAAGTGGAAAAATTTTGTAGAAAACTAAAAGTTGCTCTTCTCACATTTAAGGCGCGTTTACACCAAAGTTGACAACTAAAGTTAACGAAAAATTGTTTGTAGAAAACCAAAAATTTGTCAACTAAAAGTTGCTCTTCTCACATTTAAAGAAACAAGTGAAAAACTTGTTGCCAAAGAATTAGCGCTAAAGGTTTAGGCAGTAGTTCTCCAGTTCTCCACTAGTTTTCTATAAGTTGCTTGTGCCAAGCGTGCAGTAACTTTTTTTGATCTTTTTAAAAGGCGCGTTTACACCAAAGTTGACAACTAAAAGTTGACATAAGATCGTTTGTAGAAAACTAAAAGTTGTCAACTAAAAGTTGCACTTCTCAAATTAAAGCAACAAGTAAAAGATTTTTTGTAGAAACTTTAAGTAGCTCTTCTTAAAAACAAGTGAAAAACTTGCTGCCAAAGAATTGGCACGAAAGGTTTAGGTAGTAGTTCTCCACTAGTTTTCTACAAGTTGCTTGCGCAAAGCGCGCAGCAACAAATCTTCCACTTTTAGTTGTCAACTTTTTTTGATCTTTACCGACACTCCGCAGGAAACTAAAATTAAGTGGAAGATTTGTTTCTCCACAAGTCGAAGACAGAAAAAGTTGCTGTATTTTGTAGAAAAAGCAACAAATTGCCGAACGTGAAAACTTGTGGAAACTGGTAACGGGGCACGGGAAAACAAATTTAGTGGAAATTTGTCCCAAAGGAAAGACAGAAATTGCTGTTTTGTGAAAAGCAACAAATTAGCCGCAGCTTGGACGAAGCGGAAAGGCACTCCGGGGGAAACCAAAATTTAGTGGAAGATTTGTCTCTCCACAAGTGGAAGACAGAAAAATTTGCTGTATTTTCTAGAAAAAGCAACAAATTGCCGCAACTTGTGGAAAACTTAGTAGAAGACTTTGGTGTAAATGTGGCTCAAGGGCGTCTTCATTCTGGACCTAAATGGCTCCACGAATATTTTTGTCATTATCGCTTTTAGAGTCTCCAAACATTTGGCAATACAGCATCATAATGTTGTGTTTGGTAGATAATCGTTTTTATACTAAAATTGCAAAAATGGCTCTTAAAAGTATACTTACCAGCATGAATTAAGAAAATATGTTTTTAAGAGTATGTAAATATACATTTAGACAGAGGTTCCCAAACTTATTTCGTCTAACGCCCACTTTGAAAATCAGTTATTTTGTAGCCCCATTTTTTTATCTCAAAATCCCAATAACATATTAGTCTCGCCTGGTTTTAATTAAACCTATTTCTAAAAGAATTTCTTTACAGTATTAAGAGTATATTTTATTCAAAATTAACAATAATCAGCATTGAGCAATAATAATTCAATTTAAAATATTAAGATTTTGGGATATGGGCGAGTGGGAGGGCGAGCGAGTGCGAGGTGCAGCGAGCGGAAAGTCACGTCAAGGTGGGAAATTCGAATCTTTTATTAAATCGATTCATTTGATTCATTCACTTGAAAAAATTCGTTCGCAACCGATTCGCACTTTATTATGATGCCGGTGACTCGGTCGGTTTTTAATTCCACAAAAAATGTGATAGTTATGTTAAATAAAGAAAAACATTTATTTCATTTTGATAATTATTATTTTAAATAATATGTTTGGAAAAAAACTTTAAAAACCAAATTAATAAAACCTTCAAATGTACTCCAAATTAAGTCTTTGTTCAAAAAGAATAGTTAAAACAAATTTAAAAGTTATTTTAATTGCCAAATAGGTATATAGAAAACTGACTTGAACAATACGCATAAATTGTTTGCCTAATACACCTCTGGTAATGTGACCCAAAAACAAATATAACAGACCGCTTGCCACTAGTCAGATCGTAGCACAAAAACGACCTATTTGCCGTCATAAAATACTGAATTACCGAATCTTTGAGTTCAAGTCCGACTCTTAATTAGTGACCCTTATGAACGAAACGAATCATCCAAACTAGATTCGTTATTCATCGCAGAGCGATCGAGCAAGTGGCTCAAAAACGATTCGAATCCATTGAAAACAGGAAATTTATTTATTCGAATCGGTGCACTGATTCGTTCTTTTTCGTCGTTCGCGATCGACACACTTCTAGTCACGTCCGTCGTCGGACGGTATCGAGCCGCGGCTGTGTATTTGGGCACCTCCACTCCACAAACACGGACCGACGAACGTTGACGGACTAAAATACAGGATTGCACAAATAAGTCGTACAATATTTGTTCCCGCCACACGTAAATTATAATTAAACCTTCTAATTTTAGTTTTATTATTTTTTTTTTTACCAGATTAGGTGCATAAAAAATCCCGCGTTCGGCAAGTGCTCTGCTTGGCCGCAACAATATATACATATTTTTAACACGTGTCTTCAGAGGTAGGCACCTCACCTTCGACACTTGAAGACACGAATATCTTTCAGTATTTGATACCTATTACTAAATATTTTAAGACATAAATAGCGTTGTGAACGAATTAAAAATATTAAATATTTAATATATTTTTAATTTATATTTATTCAATAAAATAGGATAAAAATATGAACTAATAAATGGATGTTGTGTAGTGTAGGATTTTAATTTCAGTGAATTTTAAAATATGAAGTAGCTGAAGTTACAAATCACCCATCGCCCCCAAAATCACATCAGCGCCCCCCAATTTTTTCTGGGTTCCTTACCGCCCCCCTCTAGGCCTCCAGCGCCCACAAGGGGGCGTTATCGCCCACTTTGAGAAAGACTGATTTAGACAGTTGTTTAATTGCACGATACCTAATAATGTATTAACATTTTAAAAAAGCACCCATAGCATAGCGTTAATAAGTTAGTTATAACTTGAAAACGGTTGGAAATACATTACTATCCAAAACGTTGTGTATATTAACAAATAAAGACAATGGAAGTCCAAAATTTTAGTGTTAATGAGATTATCAAGGATATCAAAAAAGTTTAGTTGGACTATGTCCAGACATCTATCTGCATTTGATTTTTTTTTAAACACCGATACACCGGTTTAATTTGAAATAGAAACGATTCTCATAAATTTATTTAAAAATCAGTGGCAAAATTTTAGTCTTCCTATATCATTCCAGGGTGCAAATATCGGGAAATATTAACAACATAGGAAAAAATATTTATTGGCCGTCAAAAGTTTTTTCCCGTTAGATTTTAAAATTCCAGTTTTGGTTTCTATTTTTCTGACCATGGTAGATTTTTGTTTTTAAAATTTTAAAATGAATTAAGAGAATAAAATTAGGGTGTGTGCTTAAGACAACAAGGCAAAAGTGAAAACTTTAAAAATATTTTAGTATCTGGTTTTCTCGACTGCATCATGAGCGCTGCTTAGCCGAGTCTGAAGGTTCAGTTTCATTTAATAAACACAAAAAGTGCTAGACTTTCTCTTCAATAAAAGTTAAGCTACGACTATTTAAAGCTATCCAGGATATACCATTCTTACCTGATTATGGGCCTCTCTAAATCCTTACACGCTTATTTTTTTAGTTTTGTTCTTTTTATTATAAGTTTTTGATCTCTGTTTAAAGATATTTTTTAAATTGTTTCCAGTCGTCAAAATATGTCCTTAAATTGTTGCCGCTTCTCCGATAGCAAATAAAATTTATATCTTGCGCCATTTTTTTGTTGTTTTCACTTTCAATATAAACACACAAAATTTTTAAAATTTTAATAATGCTCCGGTCAATCTAGACTATTTAAAGATAAATTTACATCAAGCTGACAGTAAGTAGAATTGTCCCAAACATAATTAAAAATAACATTTCAAAATTCCCTATCGTAAAAAGAAAATTGTACAATATACAATTATCTATAAAAAAGGTAAAACATATTTTTTTTCTTAAAAGCCCCGTTCCTGAGATATAACGATTCAAAAAGTTGTAAGCGTCATTGTATGCATAAGTACGTCACGTATATACATATATCTCTGTAGCTATAATATAAGTAAAAATATTTTTCTATCGATAATTGTAAATTACATTTAAAATATAAAATATACATAAGTATTACAATAAGAATATCGGGTAAAATGAAACCCAGTCCCTTAATTTGTACAGGACATTGTTGTTGGTGAAGATGTAGACTTAAATCAATTGAAAATATATTCATCAAAAAGTTTGTAGACTTTTCAAAAGTGTCAAAATCATGTACTATTTTTACACGCATAACTGGCTCTGATACATCTGCATTTTACAGGAGGGGTAAAACAACAGTCTTTAAAATATTTAAAAAAACAATATTTAGTTCAATGTGCTAAAGTTTTTTAAAAAAGTAATTTAACTCCACAAGAAGTTATGTCACCAACGGAATTCATTTTTTTCTTTGTATATACGGAGCTCCTAAAAGACTACCTGCTTAGATAAGTATCGATATGCATGTTTTCTTTAAAACACTCGAAATAAAAAACATGTGCAATTAGCTTGTCTTCCTTCAACCTTATTGCTCCTCATTAACATCTTTTTCGTGTATATTACCAAATTCAAGTGTGGTTTCGTTATCACTAGACCCAAAAGATTGGGGTTGGAAGTTGGTCGATAATACATTAGAACCAATTCAGACTTTACTCCCACCTACGCCGGAAACACTGCTAAACACAATTTTTTGCAACTGTATAAAGGGATGCAGTGTTAAATGTGGTTACAAAAAAGTTGGACCGTTTTGGTCTCTGGCATTCACGAATTATCAAGGCCGGTCTTGTTCTAATGTTGAATCACCAACAGCAGAGGATTCGTTTGATACTGACGAACAGACATGCGATACATTGCTATTGACGCAATTCACTTACACCCAGAATAAATAATGAGAAGGAAATTAAGAAGAAAAAAAAAAGAAGAAAAAGATGATGATCAAGAAGAAGAACAACAAGAAAAAGTAATTAAAAATTATGAATCGGACGAATAAAATTTTCTATTGTTTTTTAATTTCCATCGCTTTTATCAATTCAATTCAAATAAACAGAATTGCAACAGACTTGTAAAATAGGCCTTCTGGGGTAACCACGTTAAAAAAACGCGCTAAGTACAGTTTCTCAGAGGTGGCGTGGAAACGTGTGTAAACAATGACGCTTACAACGTTTTGAATCGTTATATCCCCGGAACAATGGCTTTTAGAAAAAAACATTAATACTTTTTTAATAAATAATTGTGTAATTTATACTTTTTGTTAAAGGTAATTTTACGAAAAATTTTACCATTTTGAAGAAAATCCTGAAAAACCCATTTTTTTACCTAGGACCTCGGGTCAAGTTTTTTACACGTACCGGAACGATGGGAAATTTTAAAATGCTATTTTTAATTATGTTTTAAACAATTTTACTTAATTTTAGCTTGATGTAAATTTATGTACCTTTACTCTAATTTTTTGGTCTAATTTGACCGGACTATAAGTCATTTTTATAAATTTATATGTAAAAATAAAAATGACGTTAAATGTTAATAGCAACTAGAATGGCAACAAAGTTTTGTTTCTAGGATATTAGCTTTTGTTAAAGTAATAAAGTTTCAATACATTGCCATTGCATAGAAAACAAATGCTATCCTTTTAGGTTTAAATATACCGGGTGTTCCATTTTTAAAAAATGAGTTTGGCCAATAAGTTTTTAACTGATCCCGTATACTTATTCTAAAAAGCGCAAAATATTCCAGAATTATTATGAAAAAACTTAAAAAAAAATAGTGTATTTAGGAGGGCTTATAAAAACAAGCGGATCTGCATAATAAAAGACAGCCAGGCATCACTAGGGGCACTAGCAAACCCCAAGGTAACGTCTAAGCTGACATGGAAATGCCAAAAAAACTAAAAGTCATGGGAGAACCTTTCCTGTGCGGGCACCGGGACATTAAGGAATAGAAGGCAACGAAAAAGCAGATGAGCTAGCGAGACAGGGTTCATCCACAACGTACTTTGGACCAAAAAAGGAGATTAATCACAAAAGCCCAGGAGGCTGAGCTGCCTCCGATAGTAAACCAAGGCGGCTGTCAGGGATAAAAAACTAAGAAAATATAGAGTCTTTCTGAAACTTTTTTTTTAATATTCCACTGTATTTCTTAAGTAGGCAAAAATTTTCAAATTTTAATTTTACAATTTTGGTTTGATCCAAAAAGAGCACATGCCTTTATTACTTTTTTGATATCACCAACAATTACGGAGATACCCTATAAAAGTTTCGAAAATGGGAAATCCTTACATGAAATAGTAACTGAAAATATGTTTTAATAAATTTATGTAAATAACCAGACTTATTCTTTAAAGAATGAAAATCTAACCATGCCAAACAAAGTTCGAAAGCAATTGTTCATTAAAAACGGTAATGCCAGTTTCGGCTGTCCACACGTCGGTAAAGTTTTTCCCGCACGTACAAGAATGGAAAACTAAAGCGTCATTATAAAGCCATTTGCTTTTTACAGCCCGAATGCGATATTAATTTTTCAATGGCTGCAATCGGGTTGATTGTCACATAACTGAACATTTCACGGCACAAAATAAAAGTTTGCATTTTATAAAGTCTTATCTGGTTTTTAAAATGGCCCTGGAAATTTTATTTAAACTGTGCCGTATTCGAGTAACGATACTTTTAGTATATAAAATCTTGTTTTTTGTATGAGACTGGTACAATATTTATTTATTTTAAAGAATGTCTGATTTTTTAAATGTTATCGATTTCTTTACAGTAACCCTTGTTTGTCCTTTTCTAAAAGAATATCAATTATTCATTTGGGATAATTACTTTAAAGTAGTAGAACATGTTTACCCTAAAATTTTAGTAATATAAGTGTGCCTTACCTAAGTACATTATTTGGTCTCGGTTGCAACGGTAAAACAAGTATTATAATACTAGGTGTTCAATAGGTTATATTTTTTCAAAAAAAAAATCTAAATTTTAGTACAATTTTTTCAGTAATCTTTTCATTTATAGACCAGTCCAAAATACGCCCTCAAGGCTACTATTACCTCAGTTTTCGATGCAACACGCACATATTTTTTGAGATATGAAAGGAGCCAGAAGTCAAGAAGTTATAAGGCCCCCACAGACCTTGTTCTTTTTAAGCAGTTTTAATCGTGGCGATCAAAAGCGTCGATTGCCAGTTTGTGTGCAAAAACCGAACAACATAATACCGTCGGTGAAAATTTCTGGCCGCGCTTAAAATCTTAATCGTCCATTCGTCCGCATTGATTTATAAACGAAGTGTGTGGTGCAGAACGTTTTTATTCGTCATTCTTGCAACAAATAAACACGCTTCATTTACGTTTTTCGGTGAACGACTGCCGCATTCGGCGATTAAGACAGTTTAAAATTAAATTGGGTGTAGAGAAATAAAAGTTTTATTGTCCGACTGAGCAGTCTTAATCAGCGATTAAGAAGGTTAAAAAGAAAAATAGTCTATTGCGGCCCTTTAAATCTAGCTAAGAAAGTAGATGTTGCAGCAATTCTTACTATATTTCACTGGTGTTTTTCTTTAAAGCAATACTTCTTGGTTTAAATTTTTATATATAATTGTCTAAAAGGTTACAATAATAATCTTAGTTTATTGTCTTTCCATTTTCATTTTTTACATAACAAAAAACTAATGTTGACACCTCCTTGGCCGATTTTTGGACCCTAACCAACCCATTCCGATCAGTGCTTCCTGAAATACAAACTTTGGCAAAAATATTACTTACTCTACCTAATGAAGACCCGAAGGGTTCTACTAGATCTTTTCTGGTTAATTAATATTTTTTTTAAAAGCATTTGCTGTATTTTTTGCTACTATGTTAAAAAAAATACTTGACACGTCAATTTTAAACAGCTGTAAATATATGAATAAATCAAATAAAAACTTATTAAACAACCAGTTATTAGTAACTGATTCATATCTGTATTTATTATGTATGTAGAAAGAGAGTAAAACTCGTAGTTCTGCGGATTTAAGATATAATTGTCGATGAACAAAACTACACAGATATTGAAAAAGCTGTAAAATAGTTTAAAATTTTAAAAAGAGCTAGCGAAAGAGCAATTGCGACGAGAATGCCATTTACTGAAAAGGATATATAAAGTGACTGCCATTAAGTTAGACACATTTGGATTTTTTTATTCTTGGAAGTTTTACTTTTTTTGGCAATCGCCTTTACTATAGTAAGGTAACCTAAAAATCTATATTGACATTTGGCTTATAGGCGCCGTCCGGGCTTGTGGAAATATTTTTAAAAATTAAATTAAAATTTCAAAATGTGTGGTTGATTGACAGATATGTAAAGAGTTTTTTAAAAAAGCTGTTTAAAATTTATTTCCAATTGGACGAGCAAACCTTACAAAAAAAATAAATAAATAAATAAAAAAATAGAAAGATTTTTATGGAATTTTTTCTAATTGAATCAAAATTTTGCTTTCGAATAAGTTTATGAACTATAAAGTGACCAACCAATTTATTAATTTATAATTTTTGATTGTTCATTCACATTCAAAGTAAATACAAAAATAAAATTCTGCTGAACTCCAAGTCTGTAAACGTATTTTTCGAAAAGCCTTAGTGGAATTTGAAACTCTAACGGCCGAGTGATGATGGCGTTGTTTAATTTGGCAATGGACTTGTCAGATTTTGACAGGATGTCTACTAAAATCATTGAATAATACTGACAATGACGTTTTGTTAAACATTCTAAACCGTTGATAAGTTTTAACAATTGCTAAGTCCATTGCTAAATTTAACAACGCGATCATCACTCGGCCGTAAAAAAGCAGATCATTAAAGAAAATTATGTATTGACCTAATAATTTGTTGCAGTTGTTTTAAAGCCCACTTTTGTTGCAAATATATTTGATATAAAATCTGCAATATCATTAATGTATCATTTTAAGCTTAAATTATTGAGTGTGTGTTTCAAGTTCAAGTAAGAATTAGTAAAAGTACTGTTAAAAAACTTTTGCTGGTAAACAGTATTTAATAAAAACGGTCTTTTTTGTCATAACTTACATTTTAATAGTAAAGTTCTCGGTAAAACAGATTTACAGACTTAGAGTATCTGCAGTATTTCAGTGCTTTAATTTTCCCGTTTTAAATGTAAAAGAACATACAAAAGATATAAATGTTTAAATCGGTTGGTGACTTGTGATTTGTAATACAACTAAAAAAAAAATCAAACAACATCGTTTTTAATTTTTTTCAAATTTGTATTTTAAGTTTGGACATTGACTAAAACATGAATTTCAGAAAGCTTATTTAAATTACTTTTTTCTTTCTAACATTATGTTATCATGCCAACTAATCTCAACTATACCTTTATTAGTGTGAATCCTTCTATGTACCAAAGTTAGTTCTGGTTCCTCCGAAAAACAATAATTCAACATGTAGTTACAAATGATAGCATGGCTCTAAATGCGTTTTACTACTACTTGTAAGTTTGTAAGCCGAACAATACAACAATGGCGGCATTGTGTTGCTTAATAGTTAGCTGAAGCCAACACGACTCGGGCAAGGTAAAGGATTAAACGAGGTGCAAGTTTTGTAGTCCAGTTGAATGATTTAATGTTTAATTTGCTTTTAATTATTATAAATTCTGCACCCTGGTTAGATGAAAATTAAGCTATTTTTTCCATTTTCGTATATTTTACAACTGGAATGACAGAAATAGGTTAGATGACTATACTAAAAACTATTTACAAAGCACACAATATCGGTTTCGAACTAGACCACAAAGTTGTTTTTACAGCTAAAATATTTCTTGCATGAATTTTTTGTTGTTGCACGTTCACTTTTGGTTTTTAAAAATTGCTGCAATTTTTCTTTCATGTAAAAATAATACAGCCAGCGAAATTTTTCTTGCACCAGCCCGGCTATTTTGTTAATTATTTAAGAAATATTTAAAGTACCCACCTTAAAATATTTTGTCACTTTATAATTAACCTAACCGAAAGGAGCGTCGTGTGTAGGTTAAAATATATGTATAAATAATAATTGAGAAATTCTTGTGTGCATTTATTATATATTTAAGAATTTAAGAATTTTACAAAATCTTTATACAAATCTCAGTAAGTTGGTAAACTATTGCCGAAACAAATTGCAGCAATAAATTTTAAAATGTTAAAAATTGTATATAACATTTTAGGCAAGTGAGATTGCAGTAAGACTTCAAGCAAAAAAATCTGTCAAACACCATAATTGAAGGCAAATTGACATTATGGTTAGACTTAGGAGTAAAACAAATGTCAAATGCATGAATAAAATATGTAGACTTTTCCAGGGACCTATAGGTTTGAAAATGTGATGTATGTGAAAGCATATTAATGCATTTTATCCAATAGAAATAAGTAATTTAGTAAAGCTTTAAAAATAAGACTAAGCAATTTTTTTCAGAGGTATATTAACGAAACAAAGCTATAATATAAATTAAATAGTAAGTGATGCTTCGTGTAATGTGCTAATATTCCCTTATCCCTAAAAAAGAGTATTTAACTATAACCAACTGCCTTCTTTATTTTAGGATATAGCAGGGCTGTGATATAGCCAACATCAAATGGTCTAAATTTGTTATTATAAACAATGATTGAATTTAAAATCAGAGTTTCTAACATATGCACACATGCTCTGGTAGCTCCCAACAGAGTAACACATAGTGTCACTTTTAGGCATTTTTTTACAGTGCCACTTAAGCGGTTCCAAACTTTCCACTCTCGTTCTTCGGTTTTAGATTAAGTTAAATTAGTTTTAAAATTAAAAAAAAAATTATGTAAAAAACAATAGTTATCGATAATTGCGAACTTTCAAGTTTAAAGGCAGCAGACATGTTTGCTTACAAAATAACTAGTGTATACATGTTGCGGCCACGCTGGGGTGTGTAAAAGTGGATATTTGCAATTAAATGGAAAAAAGATGTAAAATAAATATAAAAATAATTTTTTAAAAGATGTTTGTGAAATATTGCGTGCTAATGTAGTGTAAAAATCAAGAATTCTGTGCAAAAAGAAGGAGAAATAGTGTAAATAAGGTTAGTTGGATTTTCAAATTTGATGATGAATATCTCGGAAACGAAACGTTGTCGAAAAAATATTTTTCAGATTCGTAATCAGCACCCCAAAAAACCTCCGTATACCAAATTTGGTCAAAACGGAGAGGAGGCAACTTTCGAGACAATTACTGTAAATTTTTTTCGACGTTTAATTTTCGAGATATGGAAAGAAAATTAAATAATTATATTAAATAATTTTAAAAATTCTGTAAGTTTTCCTTAAAAACCAAAAATGTTAAACAAAAAATCAGAAAAACAGTGAAATTGTATTAAGTATGAATTTAACATTTGTTAACTTTATACATAGTTACAATTATTTATTATAAGTTCCCGCTTGACTTTTTTGCTCTGCATGCGTGGAAAAGATTGTTCTACAGCACTGGGCTTTCCTAAATTTTCAAACTTTCTTAAGAACACCAAAAAGAAGGCAGAAATTAATTTTCTAAACCATAAACCATATCCCTAAAATTCGGATTTTACTGCTGCAATTTCTACCTATTTTTACATAGTTGCTTAAAAAAATAGATATAAGAATATGCAGGTATGTGGTCACAAACCTGTATTTTTAGTGATTAAATCTATGAGACTTACAGTGCCTTTGTAGTCGTCTGCAAGAACTGACCCATACTTTTTTGTAGAGAGACTCCATTTTTTTTTCACGGCGGCTGGCAGCACCTGATTTTTTTTATTTTTGTATTTTAAACATTTTATTTTTTTTCTTTACAAAAAAATTTTTTTATTTAGAAAAAAATCTATTCTTAACTAACCATCACTAACACACAATGAACAAGTATTAGTATTTGCACTGATGCACTTTAAGCAGAACGTAGTGAATATGAAACATAAAACCAATAAAACAATATTGACAAAAATAATATATAATTTACTGTTAGCTAATAAAGTTTGTCGGTAATCTTATAAGATAAACAAATATATTCCCAAAAGCTTCAATTGCTTAAAATACTTTAATACAGCACCGACAAAGATTCCATTGTTAATATCGGTATCAAAGCCCGTATGTTTAGCAGATATGATAAATTGCTGACAAAGCTATGAGATTTCGGTGGCGTTAGACAAAACAAGACGCAAAAAATGGCATTGTATACACAAATAAAAAACTTTTTAAGGTTACAACGCGTTACAGAATAGCAAATATCAATTTTATGGGATGCTGATGTATTTTTTAAATAGTATTCTTTTATTTTGGGTGATTGCGATTAAACAAAAACTCTATCTCAGTTTGACGCCCTTTTAAAAGAAAATTTGGCGCCCCCATCGATCACCTATGGGGGGAGCCTCCCCCCTTCCCCCTCTGTTCGCACCGGCCGTGGGTATGGTATGATATTAAAACAATAATGTCTCGAGATTAAGGTTAACTTTAGTTAGCCCATCAAAACTAACTAATCTCTCGACAGTAATGAAGCACTTTTATTATCGGTATGTAATATACACGTACTATTATTAAGGACTTTCTACTACTAAAGACTAGTATGCATTTTTTTTTACCTTAAAAAAAATCGTGAAACATCGTTTTTTTTTATTATAACTTGAAAACTATTGATTTAAGAAAAAAAGGTGATGACCTAATAAACCTACGTTAGTTTTTTAATGAAATTTTTTGTTGCCCTTTTAGTTTTTAAGATAAAAACGATTTAAATTTAAATTAAAAACGCAAATATCTCAAAAACTAAAAGAGTTGTAAAATCATGTAATAAACAAAAAATATGCCTTTTAGTAAGTTCTATAAAAAAGGTCAATTACACCTTTTTAATAAAATAAGTAATAAAGGAGATATAAGGAAAAAAGTGATTTTGGCCATTAAAAATTTCGCTAATAACAATATTTTTTTGGTAAGTAAGTATACCAGTAATAAAAATTCCTAATATTACTTCTTAAATAACTTAAAATAAAACTAATACGACACCGCTTAATTCAGAAATATATATATTCGGCAACGAATGCGTTTTACAACTGACTCCTTTTTAAAATCCAATCATCGCTTAACCTAATAAAAATATATCCATATCGTTATGGCATTTCTTAGAAAAATATCTCTCGGGTATTTACAGTTCTTTTCTAACTTAACAGTCTATTTATATTAATCAGCATGTTTCAATTTATTGGAAATGCCCAGCGATATTATTTTGTCAACAGGATTAAGTTAGCCGTTGTCTCCTGACCACACATATTTTCTACTGCGAATTTGTTTTCCCAGATTTGATAACAGTCGGCCATGTTACTGGTGTCCACGACCTCGTGGACTAGGTTATTCCTACATAAAAAAAACATATGTATAAGTTCCTAGTTAATACAATGCAACATGACATTGCAACACAAAAAAATAATTTTGATAAGAAGTAAAAAAACATTCAGCTGTAGCTTCCTCGTTCTGTCTCTCCGTTGGCTACCTAAATAAAATTGATCTGACTAAACTATAAAGTCTCAGATCAAAAAGAAAATGTAAGATAAAATATAACAAGGTATTGATGCATCAATATTTCAAGGGATTAAGTAATAACATAAAATAACACAAAATAAAAGGAACATTATACTTCTGGTAAAGGAACTTGGTCATCAAAGTCTGATGAGAAAGTTCCTTATTTCGTTTAGATCGGAATCTTCGTTAGATTCCGAGCTAACCTCAACATTATATGGTTTCATTTTGTCAAGGGAAACGATACCCTTATAGTTTCTCTGCGAGCGAGTGGCGCCTTGAACATCTCTGATCACATAACGATCGTAATCTAGCACTTTGACTATAGTATAAGGACCACTATATTTTGGTAGCAGTTTTCGACTTCTGCCTTCGTTACTCGTTATTGTAGTACGTACTAATACTTGTTGGCCTACGTTATATTTCTTCCAGTGCTGCGATGCACATTATATTTGGCTTCCGAACGCTCTTGTCTTTGGTAATAGCGACTTTTACCATTTCTCTTTCCTTTTGACATCCACTTTTGGAACTGTGTCCACTGAAACCCGTTATCGAGAAACGAGTTCGCTACCTCGTGGAGAGTAACCAAAGTAGTTCGTAGGGCGACTTTCCGGTTGTCGAATTAACCGTGCTATTTAAGCCCCACCTTACCTGGGAACCACCTCGTCCCATTTCTCTTCAATGACGTGGATGCAGACAGACTAGAGAGAATTGTGCGATTATATCTCTCAACCTGTCCATTAGCCCTTGGAGTAGCTGTCGCATTTAAAACATGTTTAATATTGAATCCTTTACAATATTCTTTTTAAACTGTTTGCTGGTATAACAAGAACCTCTATCTGATATTATCCTCCTTGGAACTCCAAAATTTTCTATCACACTGTCCAAAAAGCTAATTAGTGGACGTACTTTAGTCGATGGTACAGATTTCATGAAGACAAATTTAGTAAAAGCATCTACGATAACAATTAAATACATGTTCTTTTGCTTTGATTTTACGAACGGTCCAAGATGATCAATGTGAATTGTATCGAACGGTTCGCTGATTTTCTCGATAGAATGAAGATAACCGGGTTGTTTACCTCCCGGTTGCTTATTTATAAACATGGTAAGCAACAGGATATAAATTCCTTACATAGCGTCTCATTCCAGGAAACCAATAAAGCTTCGATATTGCTGACATAGTTTTATCTGCGGAAAGATGACCAATTCCATCGTGAAAATGAAGCAACAGTTGTCGTCGTTATCCTTGAAATAACCATTTCTTTCCAGTTGGAGTAATCTTATAGAGTCTGTTATTATCCAAGCAATAGTTCTTATGAATTTCGTGATCCTCTTTATCTGCGGGTGGTCGTGTTAATATTTCAGCTATATACTTGCACCTACTGTCACTTAATTGTGCATTTAAAACCCAATCTTTTTCGTTTATATTGACCAAGTTTACAAAAGTATTATCTAAAGTGTTAACTGGATTTCTACTTAAAGCATCAGCATGAAGCATCTTGTGTCCAGGGCGATATTCTACAGTGAATGTATATTCTTGTATACTCAACCACCATCTGGCTATTCTCGGCACAAGATCTCGTTTACTTAATGTGCTTCTTATGGCATTACAGTCCGTTATCACTTTAAATTCGATGCCTATTAGATATATTCTAAACTGCTTAAGTGTTTCCACCACCGCCATCATCTCCAACTCATACGAGTGATACATTTGTTCATGTTTGTTGGTCTGGCGTGAGAAGTCAGGACTGGTTTCAACGTGTTATCCTTTTGCACTTGTAATAGAATTCCTGCGATACCCCATTTTGAAGCATCGGTGTGGATTTCTGTTTGTCCCTCTGGATCATATAGAGCTAACACAGGTCTAGACACTAATTTTTCCTTCAGGGTTTCAAAAGCTTTCTGATGTTCGTTGCCCCAACTAAACTTGACATCTTTCTTGGTTAAGTAAGTTAGTGGCTTCGCGATAGTAGGAAATCCTTGATGTACTTGCGGAAATAACCAGCTAAACCCAGAAATTGTCTAACAGAGTGTACATCAACTGGTGTCGGGAATGACTTGACAGCCTCTGTTTTTGACTCCCGGTCGAATACCATTCTTTACTAATTTCATGTCCCAGATATTCGACCTTTTCCATGAAGAAATGACATTTTGTTAAGCGAAGTGTAAGTCCTGCGGCTTTGAAGGAGACTAAGACCCTCTTAAGTTGCTGAGGCCTGCTTCAAAGGTACAAGATGAAAGCAACAGGTCATCCATGTAGGCCAGCACTTTGCCATATCGCAAATTACCCAAAACTTTATTAATTCCTTTGGAAAACTTGCAGGAGCATTGCAGAGACCGAAAGGTACTCTTAAAAATTCATAATGCCCGTCCGGCGTTGTGAAGGCTGTTTTGAATGGCTTCTTCCTCCATCTCGATCTGGTGATATCCACTAGCCAAATCCAGACTCGTGAAATACAGACTGTCTTTTAACTTTTCAAGAAATTCGTCCACGCGAGGAAGCGGGAATTTGTCCTTGATAATGCGTGAATTCAGCTTTCTGTAGTCAACGCACATGCGCTGTTCTCCGTTTTTCTTTTTGACGAGAAGAATGGGACTGAGTAGGGTGAATCGGATTCTCTAATTATTTCGTTTTCTAACAAATCATTTACCATATCCTTAAAATTTTTCGCTCGTTATATGATAAACGATACGGGCGATATACTACGGGGGTATTGTCCGAAAGATGTATAGACATTTTAATTACATCCGTTTTGCCTAACTCCTTTATTGTTTTCAGCAAAACAACATCTAAATTCATTGACTAGACTAACTACATCATTAACTTGTTTTACAGTGAGGTTCGGGTTTAAAGATAAGTCTTTTGGTGTAAAAGCTTAACAGCTGTAGTTTCTACATTACATACATTTATATGATCTCCAAAGAACTTATCCTCAAAGCACAACACATCGAGCCAAAATTTGGTTTTCACTTACCTCGATTTCCTGTTGAGACAAGTTCGTCACAGTGACCAGTCCATTTTCAGATTTAGTCACGCATTCATCCACATTATATTCACGACCTGGAACAGGTCGAAGCCCACCACGGATGTATACATCACCGAAGACAGTACCACGAGCCGTGATGACTATAAGCGCTGAGGTTCTCGGAGGAATTATCGTACGGCTCTTCGCCCAAATTGGTATTTTTCTTGCTGGCAAATTAAAGACCTTGGTTAAATCAGCATCTGAGGGATAATTCGAACAGTTTCCCCTGAAACTATCATTAGTACATCTGGACGGTTTAAAAATGTCTGTCCTATTAACAGGGAACTTCTTGTACGAAGTCAGGAACAACGAGAGCCCTGACATTCCCCTCGGCCAGATCGATTTTGACCGACACCTCTGTTTCTCCCAAGACGGCCACCCGAGCCCCACCATAACCTACGATGGTCATGGTGCTTGGAGAAATTTTTAGATTCATATCCATTGCGTTTTTCTGTTTAATCAGAACAGCACCACATCCAGAGTCAATATAGGCCCTTGTAAATTTTCCATTTACCCAACAATCAAAGAAGTAATTTTTATTGTAGCTTTTTTCGCACTGAAATTCAACAACTTGGCTATTTACATGCTTCCATTTGCAGTCTTTAGCCACATGACCTAGACGCTTGCACAAGTTGCATTCTATCCTTGGTTGTTTGCATTTATTAGAGTAGTGTCCCCTTTTCTTTGCAGTTATAACATTTAACTGAAGAAGAAGTATTAACACTGTTTTCTTCTTTAGGTCTTTTGGTCACATCTCGCCCTTTTTCTCCAAATCGTCGCTTATATCCGCCCGTGTTGTTACTGTTTCTATTCACTGTATCAAGGAAGCCAACATCAGACTTTAACGTAGAAAGGTAATCGGCATACAGCTCATCTGGAGTACTGTACCGACCAGCACGAGCACCAGCCTGGATAGTTGGGTCACGAATCCCATCAATCAGGCATAAATTGTCTTTCTACCACTTATCTCATAGGCATTGAGAAGATCCATTTTATTAAAATAATATTGTTCCCAAGTTTCGTTTGGTAACTTAAAACGATTTACTAAATTTCGTAAGAGGTGGCGAAATCTCGATGTTCCGGAAATGTCTTAACGAGCAGTGTCTTCCATTCGTCCCAAGTGTTTTGATATGACTGCAGATTATCGTACTAATTTCGCGCCAACCCAGTTAGGCGACTTTGCATATTAAAATAACTGTGTTTTCATCCCACTGATTGGTCACGGCAAGTTGCTCAATTTTGTCAATCCATTTTGCACAGCTTAGGTTCGGATTTCCAGGCGAAAACTCTGGTACACATTCTGTCCGAATCAAGACTCTAGGAGGTGGTAATGATGATTTGTGTGAATGATCTTGAATAAGTTTTTCGACCAATAATTCGAGGCGTTCTATTCTGTTATCCGAAGAGGTCGAGGGTCGAGGACTATTCGTATTGTCGACAGATATCGTTTCCGTTTGGTCTACCGTGGTCTTTTGAACTACTCTAGAATTTGGTTTTGACCTTTTGGACCTCTTTTTACTTCGTTTATAGTCATAGTCGCTGGAACTCGAGCTTGAACTAGAACTAGAACTGGAAGAACGACGTCGACCCATTTTTTTTTTTTTTTTCTTCACTTTTTTTAAAATAATAAAAAAAATACGCACAAAACAAAATAATGTCACATTAATGGTGTGCCATGTAAAAATATTAAAGCGTAACTAATTAATAACAAATTTTCCTTTCTCTTTTTATTTAAAATTTTAGTTACACGGCGAATGGTAACTAAAATACAAAAAGTTTTTAAAATGAACACCCAGTATAGGCACTCTCGTAATAAGCAACTGCAAACAAAAACGACGAGAAATTATTTATATTGTTTACATTGTTCAGTTCCCTGGAAGCGTTTATTCGAGCAACACCTCCAAATGTTTTGTATATAGTTAAAGTCAATGCAAGGCTTAACTTACAGTGGGTCCATCGTGTCACCTATATCAACTCCACAACAGTTGCACTGCACTCTTGCACACATAAGTATCACAACAAAAACAAATATTTCTTTGTTTCAAAAACAAAATCACACTTAAGGCACATAAGTCAATCCCACCGCTGCACTAATAAAAATTCCTAATATTACTTCTTAAATAACTTAAAATAAAACTAATACGACACCGCTTAATTCAGAAATATACATATTCGGCAACGAATGCGTTTTACAACTGACTCCTTTTTAAAATCCAATCATCGCTTAACCTAATAAAAATATATCCATATCGTTATGGCATTTCTTAGAAAAATATCTCTCGGGTATTTACAGTTCTTTTCTAACTTAACAGTCTATTTATATTAATCAGCATGTTTCAATTTATTGGAAATGCCCAGCGATATTATTTTGTCAACAGGATTAAGTTACTGATTTGATCAAGCCGTTGTCTCCTGACCACACATATTTTCTACTGCGAATTTGTTTTCCCAGATTTGATAACACCAGCTCCGATCCATCTAAAAATTAATTCAAAATGTTCTATTTATTAAATTAAACAAACTAATGTATACTACACATAATATACTATAATACACATGTGCCCCGACACAATGGTGGCCCGAATATTCTATTTAATTTTTTTTGGTTCAATAACTGTACCCATTATTAACGAAAATAAAATTTTCACTTTATTAAAAAAAAATTGTAAGTGCCTCCACTATATTATGGGTGTTATATACCTAGCAGGACGCTTAACATTTCTCGATCTTCTATGCTGCTATGTGTTTAGCTCATCATTTAAATATTTTATAAAGGCAATTACTCCTTCAGAATGATCTTGAGAAAATTTTAATTATATTTTTAGGATGAAATTTTTTTATAGTTTTTTTTTTAGTTGAATTCGTGTTTAAACTTAAATGATTATATTTTAAAGTTGTAAATAATTGAGTATGTAGTTTGATAAGAGAAATGTTTAAAGTTTAATGTTAAATAAAAAAAAATTTCAAGTTAAAAATATGATTAAAATTTTCTCAAGATCATTCTGGACGAATAACTATCTTTATAAATTAATAATATTATTATTTAAATTGATAAATAAAAATATTTAAACGATGAGCTCTACACATAGCAGCATGAAGGGATCGAGAAATGTCAAGCATCCTGTCAGGTATATAACACCCAGATAAAGAAGGGACTTTTTTTCAATTAAATAAGCTTTAAATTTTATTTTGGAAAAAGTTTTAAGTAGATTAAAATGGGTACAGTTATTGGACCAAAAAAAATTAAATAAAATATCCGTGCCACCAGATTATCCCCTATTGCCTCGAGGCACATGTGTATTAGTTTGTTAAATTTAATGAATAGAACATTTTAAATTCATTTTTATATGAATCAGAGCTGGTATACTGACTTTATTTCTTATTTTATTAAAAAGGTGTATGGCATTTTTTTTAGAGCTTACTAAAAGGCATATTTTTTGTTTATCACATTTTTCTGTAACTCTTTTAGTTTTTGGGATATTGGCGTTTTTATTTTTAATTTAAATCGTTAATATCTCAAAAACTAAAAGCGCTACCAAAAATTTTGTACTAAAAAACTGACGTAGTTTTATTAGGCCATCAATTTCGATTTCATACTTTTTTCCCTAAATTAATAGTTTTTAAATTACATTAAAAAACCGATTTTTCACGAATTTTTTAAGTTAAAAAAAAAGCAATTTGACGCTTTAAATTGACTATAGTTCATAGTTATATAAAAAAATATATATTTCATGCGTATATCTTATCAGCTTGGTTTTTTGCGGTGGCCTCCCGGACTATAATGCATGATCCCCGAAGAACCGATATTACATTATTACCAACGTCCAAATATACAATGCACGTGGTGCGACTGCCTTTATCCTTATACATAAAGCATTTAGACAAGAGAATGGAAGCTTCGCTGTAGTTCGGTATAATTATATCATTTTATTGTAATAAGGGCGAGCCTGTAAAACTACTTACCTACGCCCGTGGGATAGGAACTTCTTATCTCACTCTTTGGGGTGAGATTAAAAGTTTCTTACTGTACACGTTTTTCCAATTTCACAGCTTTTCAATAAATCAAAACCAAAAACAAATTATTATCAGAATCTACCAAACTAATAACAAAAAGCTATATTTATAATCCAATTATTTATTATAATTAATAATAACACATTCCTTACAATATTTTCAAAAAATTCCTAAAAAGGAAGAAAGTTGTGAGAAATTGCTGAAAACAATAATTGTCTGATAATTTGTAGTAAGATCCAAATTTCTATTAGGGTTTCCTAGAATTTTTACTGGCATGTTGTTTTTATTTTTAACTAAACTTTCAGTATGGCCTTCAGCAACTGTATTGGAACGCCAACCACCATGACGTTTTACTTTTAATAAATCTGCACTTGAATCTGCCAGCAGTGAAATGAAAGACCGGTTAATCAATGCCCAATGCCAAGCAGGGTTATCTAGTTTTAGATATAAGGCAATTTTCTTTGGCAGACTCCAAAAGGTACTAATGTCTGATACATTTTACCTGTTTATATTGAATAAAAAATTAACAATCACCAACATTATTGGGTCAAAGAGTAATGTATCTTCAAATAATTTTAACCATATTTTTACTATCAATGTTTCCACATATTACAAAAAAGTCGCTGGGTACTTTGGTTTTAGTGTTTGTCAAAAAAAACTTAAAACATTCACCTTCATCCATTACATTGTCTAGAAGTAAATATGATAATTCTTGTCTTCTGGATGCTTCAACCAATTTAAAAATTAGGATCACCTTCATAAACAAACTGTGCTTATTAACCGCTTTTTTCTAAATATATGGTTACAACAATTGTTGGCAAGACTCTTGACTTTTTGCCCGATAGCCCTAATAATTTCTTTTAACAAATTCAACTAAATTTGTGTGTTTACTTATATTAGCATTATGTTTAATGGAAATCATTGTACACCCACAAAGATGCAGGCTTGCAAACCTTGGATAAACTTTTCAAATGACAATAATATTTCCTCATTTGCCGAATTGTGAATATATTTTTCGGGGGTTATACCACGAGTGCTTACCGATCATTTTCATGAAAGCTTATTGTTTATAATTCCACGAGTTCGAAGAACAAGTGGAATTTGTATAACAAGCTTGAATGAAATAAATCTGCACTTGAATCTGTCAGCAGTGAAATGAAAGACCGGTTAATCAATGCCCAGCCGCAGGTTATCTAGTTTCTAGATATAAGACAATTTTCTTGGCAGACTCCATAAGGTACTAATGTCTGATACATTTTACCTGTTTATATTAATAAAAATTTAACAATACACTTTATTGGGTCAGTAATGTATCTTCAAATAATTTTAACCATTTATTTACTAACAATTTTCACATATTACAAAAAAGTCGCTGGGTACTTTGTTTTAGTGTTTGTCAAAAACTTAAAACATTCACCTTCATCCATCTACAATGTCTAGAAGTAAATATGATAATTTTGTCTTCGGATGCTTCAATCCAATTTAAGGATTAGATTACTTCAAAACAAACTGTGCTTATTAACCGCTTTTTTCTAAATATATGGTTTAACAATTGTTGGCAAGACTCTGACTTTTTGCCCGATAGCCTAATAATTTCTTTTAACAAATTCAACTAAATTTGTGTGTTTACTTATATTAGACTTAGGTTTAATGGAAATCATTGAACCCACAAAGATGCAGGCTTCAAACCTTGATAAACTTTTCAAAGACTAATATTTCTCATTTGCCGGAATTGTGAATATATTTTTCGGGGTTATACCAGAGTGCTTACGATCATTTTCATGAAAGCTTAATTATAATTCCACAAGTTCGAAGAACGAGTGGAATTTGTATAAAGTTGAATGAAATTATCTGATTAATGTTTACAGAGCGGTATTTGGAGCGAATATTTTAGAATGGAGAATATGGGTCCTTATTCAAATTGTTTTTTTTTTGTCTTATAATTTTCAATTTTTTGCAACGTAACTAAAACTATAACTGAAATCGTTTTTTAATTACTTTATCTATTTCTTTGTCGTGTACATGACCAAATCGACTCATTTTGACTGATTTCGACGTTTCTAATTGACAATACAAAAACCAGGTTCGATTGTTCTGTGTTTGTAAGTTAGTGGAAATACCACGTTGTCTGGGCAACGTAAAATTTCCGCTAAATTTTTTCAATTTCTAATGGGTCTTATGGGAAAATTTATATATTATAGTAAAATATTCTGTTATTTGTTATATTTGGCATAGGCAATGTCGTATTTTGACTTGTTTTGGTAATAAAGTAGAAATTGCATTTAAAACTTTTTAGTTAATATCAGATTTCCAATTTTCAGAATCACTCATCTTATTGCAAGAAAAGCTATAAACTAGCAGCAAATTAATAAATCACCAAAAAAAGTACAGGTTAATTGCGGATAGGCCACCCTTTAGTAGGTATAGTAGGTAAATTGCAAAGAAGCAAACCTAAATGAAAGTCCTATTACGGTGTAAAAAAAAATATTTACAATATTGGTATAGGTATAGAAAAAATATATGCTGGGTAGTGCTTCGTCGAGCGGGATATAGAAAATCCCATGTATTTTTTATTGGGGTCAATTATTTTGGAGAAAAATTTTATAACGATTATTGAAGAGCATGCAAATCTACGTCCATGGAAAAACTTTAAATCTTTCGGTTACATCGTTTGCGAGTTGGATGTTATTTTTTTTTTTTAATTTTTACTTTATTAATCGCCTTATATTTATGAAAAACAATAAAAATACCAGGAAGTTGTAAATTAAAGTTGTGATTTTGAAATTTAGTGCTTTATCAATAACAAACTGGTATTTTTATTATTGTTCATAAATGTACGGCTATAATTAAGTAACAATTTTTAAAAATATATTAGCATCTAACGCGCAAACGGTGTAACCAAAAAATCTAAAGTTTTTACTTATATCCCGCCTAACGGTGCACCACCTGGTATAGAATTACAAGCCAATAATACAAAAATTTTTAGACCTAACCAGAGGTTTTTAAAATACTTTGTCTGCCTATGCTAAATCAACCATTTAAATATTCAGAGATTGCTCTGGTATTGTGAGCAGTTGGAACCAAAGTCCGTTATAATTATTTTGCAAGAGGTAATTTAACAAGATATTCCTTAAATTTGATTCCAAATGTAAAAGTACATTTTTATGCGGTTGTTGCCTTTCTTAATATACATATGTATTTCTAAGTACATTTGTGCAGGTTTCACATAACCTTTTCCAGTTTAACCTAAAAATAATCTTTTTAAAAAACCCACAAAGCTCTTTTAATTAGTGGTGACATTCAGTTTTTTTTTTTCAAAAAAACAAAAAGCATTTGCCGAAACTAAGACCAACTGGAACAATATTATTTTTTTGAAAGAAGTAAGGTTATGAACGTCTAAAGTATACCATTGTTAAAAGCAAAACAAGGAGCACTATTTATATGCGTAAAAATCAAATATAGTGTTAATAAGAAAAAATAAAGTTGATGATGGTGGTCGAGTGACAAAAAGTCATATGTGAAATCTGACAGCGAAAAAAAGTGGCAATGTAAATGTGCAATTTGTTTTAAAATCCGCTTTAAAAGGGAGCTAGAAAAAGTTAAATTAATTTTCCAAAATTTTGTTTTTTTTTCGGATATCTGCGAAAATACTGGGAATTTTCGAATTTTCCATATAGCATATTATTAGGCACATAAAATAGCAAATTTTCTTTCATTTAAACGCCGTAATGTAAGTATTTTACCATTTCCCAGATGCCCATGTATATTATGTGTATATTAATTTTATGACAGATTTTATAACATTTTAATAAGTTTTCTTATTTATTTGTTACTTTTTTTTTAACTAGAGTTGGCATGCTTTTTCAATAGGAGGTATTGGTAGTAAAGACGATTCAAAGTTCTTGTTTTATCTCAGGACAAATCATGATGTTCCAAAGCCCAAGTCAAGTACTAACGTACTATGTATGTTTTAGGTTTAGTAAAAGATAGTTTATTATAGCAGTAATCAAATATTAAAAAAAATTGGAAAGGGAGAAAAATTCATATTCTTAATTCTTCACTAGGTATAAAGAAATTAAAAAAGTGAAAAACCCAAAACTCGATTAAATGGACCATAATGAGATGCATGAGAATGGCATTTTGTGTTAACCTAATAAAAGTTGCTGAAAAAAAATATACTGACAATTTTTTTTAAGCAGAAGCTGTAAGAATATCTATCAAAATGGAGCATAACTCCTACAGCTCACCGATGGCCAAGAGGAGACAGTATTCACAGTAGGGGTTTCCGCGAGACACGAGAAAAGGGCCCGTCTCGTCTGTCTCGTCTCGAAGTTTTGTCTCGTCTCGGGGCATTTTGTCTCGAATTTCGAGACGAGACGAGACGAGATAAAATCCTTCGAGACAGGGGCGAGACGAGACGAGACGAGACATCTCGAAAAAAAAGTTAAGACTAATACTAACAATATATTTCTAGTTCTTAAAATTATACAGGTTGTTTAAGATTTAGTGTTAAAACTTCGACAGCAGTTGGGTCTTGCAGAAATAAGTTTTTATAAACATAGATCAACAAATGCATTGTTTCAGAAATACAGGGTGTTAAAAAAAAGCTAAAATTAATTGCTTTAAAAAGTATATCACCCTGTGGTTTTATAATTTTTTAATTATTTTGAATATTTCACTCATGTACATATTTTCCCATAATGAAGTAGTTTAATGGAAAAATTACAGCGGAAATTCCACGTCGTCTAGGCAACGTGATTTTTCCACTTACTGTCAAATTAACAATACGAAATTTTTAAATAATAATGACGGTTTGTTAAATTAATATTTAATTTTAAGTTAATAAACTTTGTCTACGTTTTTGATTCGTGAAATCTTCCCCTAAATACCGCTCGTGCTTTAAAATTAACCAGATATTTTTTTTCTCATGCGTGTATTTTTTAAAAAAAAATTTTACCCTCCCAGACTCTGAAATTATAATAAAACACGCTATCGTAAAAAAAGTACGGTAATTTTTAAGCACTCGGGGATTACCCCAGATAAAACAACTTAAAATACAACTATTTTGTCTCCTGATTTTTTTTTTTAAAATTTTTCTTTGCTTTCAAAAAAAATTAAAAAACCCATTCTTTTTTTTTTACCCTTTTGAAAAGTAAAAGAGATTGTTTCGAAAAAAAACTTAAATAACGAAAAAGTTGATTTTAAGTTGTTTTATCAAATTAATTGTTTTAAAAAAAATTTTGAAATAAAAGCTTCTTTTTAAATTTAGGACCCTGCGTATTTCCAATTTTGAAACGATGCATATCCGAACTTTTGTTTATAGAGACTTTTTTTCAAGATCCAACTGCGTTAAAGATTTTAAAGTATTGCTCAAACAACCTGTATAATTATAAAAAAAAATTTTAGAAAACATTTTACCTGTGTGTTTTGTAATAGAGTTTATGACTTATGTTTCATTATTTTTAGATTTTTTTTTTCTATTTTGTGGACATTTTTATGTCACTTATATGTTCTATATTTTTATTTTAAATAAAAAAACAAATTATTACTTCATTATTTTATTTTCAGTTGCATATTGTGGGTGTCCGTAAAATCTGAAATCACCATTTTTTCGAGACAACTACACAATTTTAAGAAAAGTCAATCACGTCAACTTTTTTTTACAAGGCGTGTTATAAAAAATATAAGCATTTACACAGGGTGTTCCATTTTTTAAAAATATTAATTCATCTTCTTACTTTATGGGTTTAAACACAAGAATGAACTAAGGAAAAAAAGTCAAAAAATTTTAAAAAAGGGAACCGCTCTATAGATCTTTAAATAGTAAAAAAAATGAAGAACATTGCCGCATCCCAAAAAACGGGTGTCGGCAAAGTATACAGGCGGCGCGGAGGTACTTTTTTATGCCTATGCAGAGGGTTTTCTTTTAAGTTTTTTTTTACTTTTTTCCGCTATTATGAAAAAGTTTTAATTTAAACTGAAAACAATGCATTTTCCTTAAAATACATATTGCTTGCAGCAGATTTTGCAATTAGTTTGTAGGTATATAGTGTACAGGGTGAGTCAACGATGGCGTAATTTAATGCCTTGAATATAAGATGTGTAGATAATGTGCTTATGTAAGTATTAGGTATATGGTTAAATAGTATGTTAAATTTTAACGATATTTTGAATTAGACAGGGCACGTTCATAAAGTGTTAGGGTGCTACAAAAATATTTTTTTTTAAACTTAAAATAGAATACCTATACCTACTCATATTTTTGTTTTGGTTTATTTTTTTAAATTCTAGAAATTCCTATACCTACTTTACATTCCATACCCAGAAAGTTACGTATGTATAAGAATATTGCCATTTAGGATAGTTTGGGTATACTTAATTATTAGGGAAAAAATTTAAAAAATTGGAAAAAAAAAATGAGAATGAACTTTTTTAGAATTAAACATTGGAATTAATAAGGGATGATAAAATATGTGTGTTCCATTTAAACAATTTGTCTTTTTATCACCATCTTGTACCCTGTGAAACAAAAAAATTAGTTTAAAAAATGTGTAACATGTACCAAAAAATAAAAGTCGACGGTTCCAAGCATTTTTAAAAAACTTCCATCTTATTTTTATTAAAATTAGCCTATTCATTACTACTGCACTGTATATTAAAATTTAAATTTAATTGAAATAAACCAAAACAACTCGAGACAAACGAGAAAAAAACGAGACGAGACGAGAAAAAGTTTGTCTCGTCTCGTCTCGACCCTTTTCTCGTCTCGTCTCGAAATATATTATTCGAAATTTCGAGACGAGACGAGACAAGGCTTTATCTCGTCTCGTCTCGTCTAACTCTAATTCACAGTAGGGTCTGGTTAGGTTAAACACATACAGGTTAAAAGAATAGAAACACTTTTTATCCTAAAAGGGCATTGCTAGTTTTTCAGAAGCTGTAGGGGCTATAAATATAATATGTTTATGCCATTAAAAAAAATAGCGTTGACAAGGTTAAATATTTGGTAATTTATTTTGTAGAATTTGCGCCGTATTAGTATGATAAGAAATAGTAGTCCTGCAAAATAGACATATGCCCTACCCTGTGCATGTTTTGCAAATAAGGCTTAAACACCGGTTCCAAAAGCTTTTTTTTTTTAATATTCCTACGAATTTAATTATAAAAATGATCTGTGTATCTGAAAAACTGATATTTTTTTACCATGTATTATTTGATAATGATATTTATTTATTTAAAACATCTTTAAACCCTTTGATTTTTTTCTTTGTGTCAAGAATATCTACCATTTAATTTTTTGTCCCCTTTATCCTTTAAAAGCATATTTTATATAATTATGATTATTTTGTTCAGCTTTAAATGGTAAACTAAACAAAACTGCAAAACTAAACATAATATTATGCGACTTTAATATTTCTTTATGACTCTCTGTACATTACAGCAATAATCAGAAACATAATCTAACAGAAACGTGTGTCCATACGCCAGACGCGACGCCGGCGCCGAGTCGAGGCTTCTGCATACGCGGAAACGTCAAAAAACTAATTTCCTACTTGTCATTCGCAACATTCAGTCAAACATTTCATTAGTGCACAATTACCGCTCCTATGGGACAAACGCACAGAGAATATACACAAGCGGAGCTTATTTCTTTGATGAGGTTACAGTTCGTTAGCACAAAAGACGAGAATCAAACGTTGCGCAGCATAAAAAGACAAGTCAGTCTTCAGAAGGGTAATGACGCCATTAACCTCCTGTAGATCTTTGAAAAGTGGGGTGTGTTTTCATTTAAAGTTTGTTGGTATGTATGGGATTAATATTAGAAATTTAATAATATAAGTATATCTAATATACACACATCATAATAATGTATGGGACAAAAATAATATTTTATGTTACAGAAGGATTTCAAATAATTTATTTCAAATTTTATTTAAAAGAGTTATTAACAACGGTTTCGTGTATATTAAACATTTTTAGTTAGAATTATCGCAATAGTGCTTAACAAAATTAAAAAAAAAACTTCATAAGTCAAAGAATGTACACAAAAACAAAATAAAAATTTGATTTGTTGCCCCTTTATTCCCCACCAAGCAGTCTTTTAGGCTAAGCTTATATAACATATGATCCCCACGATTGTTTATTACTGCCCCACATCTGTTAGGCATACTCAGGATCAGATCGTCAATTTCTTGCTGAGGTATTCTGTTCCACTCCATCGAAAGGCCATCGAATAGTTGCTCTCTTGTATTGAGCGCAATATTTTGAAGTAAAATGCGCCCGCCTAATGTGCCCCATACATGTTCGATTGGGTTTAAATCTGGCGATTGTGCAGCCCATGGTAAAACATCAATTTTCTGATTTTCGAGGAATGTTCGTACGACCCTGGCAGTATGCGGACGATGATGTCGTCGTGCATCAATTGAAGTTGGAGACTAACTTGCTGTGCAAGGGGTACAACAATAGGTTTAAGAATAATATTGCGGTAGTCTGTTGCATTTAAAAACCGTTCCAAAAAAAACGAGATTGGTTCTTCCACCAAAAGTAATGCCTCCCCACACCATTATACTGCCTCCTTGCTGTCTATGAACCTCCTGCACTGTGGCCAGTCGTTCAGCATTGTAATCGTTCATCTCCAAACTCCTGTTCTTCCAATATCTGGTGCAAATCCGAATCATGACTCATATGTAAACAAAATGGGGGCCCAGTGACGTCTAGTCCAATATGCGGGGTCTTGTGCTCACTGAAGTCGATGGGCCATATTTCCTCTAGAAAGCACAGGTCTTCAAGCATTTAAGCCCACTTTGTGCAGTCGATTTCGAATAGTTTGGCCACTTACAAACACTTGGTGAGTCTCCTGCAGACGGATTTGTAATTGTAATGCAGTGATATTACGGTCTCGCAAAGCCTGTAATGTAATAAAACGGTCTTGAATCTGGCTGGTTATCCTTGAACGGCCTGCATGACGTTCCGTAACATCACCAGATTCTTGAAACCTCAGCCACAAACGATTAATGACACTTCTGTTCATGTGGAGGGCGCCTATTTGATTTCTGCCAGCTTGAAGCATCCCAATGGCACGCGCATGCGCGTTTCGCGGTCTAAATGATGCCTCTCCCTTATTGGCAGTTGAAAAACTTAATAAAAATCAACATAGACATCGAAAATCAAGTAACAATAAAAAATGTTAAATTTTATATTGTAGAAAAAAAAACGCATATTTCTGTTTTGTTGCATTTCTTATAGCCATTCCTATTATCTGCTCTTCCAATTCCACCAAATAATTAACAAAATAGCAAAAAAGAATAAAAACATAAATTGGTTTTTGCATTTGCAGCTATCATTAACTTAAAGCTAATAATATAGGTTTCCCTTAGATTATTTTGATGTTGTGTGAATTTTAGTTTAAAAGACATTTCTAGGTTATTTTTGACTCAAAAATTAACAAAATTAAACAAACGAGCAATATATTTAATGTATTGGATATAGAATTAAGAAAAATTGTATTTTTTTACCATTATTTATATATTTTCTTTCTATTTTTAGAAATAGGTTAATAAATGGTAGAAGTTCAATGCAACGTTTCGCACATTATTTATTGTGCTTTTTTAAGCGTAAGTATTTTAAAAAAAATATATTTAAAATTAAAACAAACATCACACAAAATTTTTATAGTTTTAAATGATTAGAGTAAAAAATTAAACATATAATTTTAAAATCGAGAATTAAAAAGTTTTAAACTAACACAAAATCAGGTACATAATAAAATTGATTTATAGGAAGCCTACCTTGAAGTTGTGACGCATTGTAATAAATATTAAAATAATACTGAATTTGTGTCTATCTTGTCCGGATTCATTTTTTATTGATATTTTTCCTTATAAAGAAACGAAAGTAGATAAAGTCTTGTTTCGATTTCTCCCAGTTTGACAAATGTTTATGGCACAGAAAAAACTACGTTTTTAACGCAACTTCAGCTTAATAATAATAATTTAGGATCGAGATTTGATTTACTTTAAATAAAATTGTAGATGGGTTAAGCTACGTTTACACTATGGGGACGTAATTTGCATTTTTGGGCTCATGGAAATCCAAGAAGGTATGAAGCCATAAATTATGTAGAAACAACACTACTACACATGGCCAAGAAAGTTGGCATGGCATTTTCTAATTTTGTTTTGGGGTAAAAAATAAATAAAAGGATAGCAAAAATAAAATAGCAATTATATTATTACTTTTTAAATTAGTTTTTTATTATTATTAAGAGGCTATGGAAATATAAAAAGTCTATGCAAAAATAGAATACTTTACTTATTTTTTTTAATTTGAAAATTCATTCTTGGTGCTAATTAAATTTTGGATGCCTGTTTTAAAATTCCTTTTTGTGGTAAAAAGCTAAGCGCATATTTTTTGCAGGCTATAACCAAATATAGGAAGCTGGACAACGTGGTGTGATAATTATTTTCTAGGGTTAGAAGGCATGCGGAGGCCACATTTTTTGCAATGCCATCAAATTTTTCAATCGGCGTTCGTAATATCGACGACGTATATTTTAGTGCACATTTTTAAAACACAAATATTTAAGTCATTGAATTTTAAATTTTTTTGGTAAAACCAACGACGAAGAAATATTTTTTTGTAAAAATATCTAGGCTTATGCGAGTTTAGTAAACCACAGTTCCCTTGACTACGTGTAAATAGTAAGAGAAAACCTTGAAATTACAAATTAAAGGGTTACTACTTTTTAATTTAAATATATCCTCTAAACTAATTATGTTTCCATAGTTTATTTTACAGGATACGGTAAATAAGATTCATCTGCTCGTGTCTGGCAATTATACGTATGTCCTGTATTTTGAAAACTTTGTATTGAATTTTTTAAAAACTTTTTAAATCTAAAATAGACTTTTATAGAATTCAATGGAAATCTTTTTTTTCAATGAATCATTTCAATGAATTCTATTCAATAGAAATCATATATTGCATATAAGGACTCTCGATAATTTCTATATTCATTATGTGTAACAGTATTAAAAAAAAAATATATCAGTTAACGCAAAAAAGAAACGTATTAAATTGCCCTAAATGAAATATATTACAATATAAAACAGGGCCATAAGTAATAAAATTATAATTCGATAGACATATCCTTCTTTTTTATCTTTAAATAGTGCCTAATTAAAAGTAAAAAAAAAGTTATCATGGACGCGTTTCATAAAACAAAAAGTCGTTATATATATTTAGCTATTATAAAAATAGTCAATATGTCAACATGCACCTTTATAGTCAACTAAAGCAACTTTATTGCAAACTCATTGTTTTTCCCTTAAACCAAAAATAAAGTGGACTAGTTACTCTGAAACGGAAAATATTGCAAAAATTTGTACCTTGGACCGACTTTTCATTTCATCACATAATTTGGATACATTTTCAAGAAAAATATTTACCCTGGTTGTTGTTCTACCCAAAAAGAAGGCATCTATCTCGTAATTTACTTTAATTTTACAATAGAGTTTCGTTATCTTGCTAATTGATATACGACACGGGCATTTTTCCGAAGTGTTAGAAAGCTGCACGTGTCCTCAAAAAAGGATGCAAAACTCTTCCTTCAAACTATAGACCAGTTTCTTGGTGAATTCCAAACCGTTGCTCTTGACATATTCAATTCTTTCGATCAGGTCTGGCATGATGGGCTTCTTAACAAAGTTCCTTCTTACGGTCTTCCACCTAAGCTTTGCTCTTGGCTCTCCAGTTCTCTTTCTAATCGACGTGTATCAGTTGCTGTGGTTGGTCATTCTTTCAGCTTTTACCAAATTAATGATGCGGTGCCCTAGGGCTCAGTGCTGGCACCCACGCTGTTTCTTCTACACATTAAGGATTTTCTATCTTTCACAATCAATTCCATTCACAGTTCTGCTGACAATAGTACCCTGCACTCTAGTATTCAATTTCTTAAGCCACCATGTTATTTTGATTTGGAAAACAAACACAGGTCATTGCAGATATCCCTTTTACAAGACCTCAACCTTTCTTGGATTGGGGTGCCAAAAATCTTGTTCAGTTTAATGCCTTGAAAACACAGTCATCTGTTACATATGAGCGGCCAAGTTCTGCCGAACAAAAAGTCGTTTAATCTTGTCGGCGATACCTTTAAGAATAACCTCAACTGGCACAAACACATTACATCCATAGCCTCGCCAGCTTCAAAAAAGCTTGGATTCCTGTTTCGAGCCAGAAACTAGTACTCTTTTTCCAATCTGTATACTCTGTATGTTTCCCAAATCAGACCCCCTTTGGAATATTATCCTTATGTTTGGCGAATGACGTCCCCTACAACACTTAGCATTCTGGATTCCATTTAAAGAAGAGCCGTTCGTCTTATTATTGATCCCACGCTCACAAAAATCTGACGCTCTTCTATACGTATTTTCACGGCTTCTGCTTCAGGAGTTGGCCCGTATAATTCCTTCTTTGGCAGCTCCCAACAAAGCAACACGTAGTGGAACTTTTATGCATCCTTTTACAGTTCAGTTAGAAGGGCGCCGAACTTCCCGCTTTCTTCGTTTCTTCATCCCTAGAGTGTCAAGACTATGGAACCTGCTGCCCGCAGAAGTTTTTCCTTTTTCTCCCAATCTCCAAATATTTAAGTCCCGTGTGAACAAGCTCGCCCTCACTATACACTTGAGACACCCAAGATAATAAAAAAAGGAGCCGTGTCACTATTTTATAGAGATTTTTACGGTCTCATAATTTCCCTTCTAGAAAATTCATATAAAACCACATAAACTGCCACTTCCATTCATCCTTTTTCAGTCTATCTGAGGTGGCTTTAAACGTTTAATTTTGTTTATCCCTTTGTTTTCGAGTGTCTAGGCTGTAGAACCTGCTGTCTGCAGATATATTTTTTTCAAGTTCAAACCTCAAATTTTTTAAGTTTATTGTTAAAAAACTACTATTTACTTTACATTAGACACCTATAATACGTTAGTGCTTTGGTTTTAAGTCTTCGTGTACTATTACAAAAAAATCTGGGTTTTTTCAACTGATTATTTTGCCAGTTTTCAAAAATATTTAACGGCACTATTGCCAAAAATTTTACGTTTTTGGTAAATTACCTAAAATGAGTCAAGATTTTTTACATATAAGTGCACGGTGGTGCGCCAGGCTTAGTTCTACCTTACCGCGCGAGTGTGTGTATTTTACACGAAATGTTTTAGCCGATTTTTCCCCTATCATAACTTTGGTCTCGCGATGGCATCAGATTACATTGGAAAAATTAAAAAATGTTTGTAAAAATTAAAACATAGACAGAACTATTAAATTCTGATTACAATTAAATTATGGTAATAAAGTCATCAATCTAGAGTCAAAAAAAAATCTAATGACAAAGAAGAGCAATTTAAGATCTTGGAAGCAATCATTTGGAAGGATCATCAATCGGTAGTCATTAATAATTTTATTACCCCACACTAGGTCGTATGTTTAAAAATTTTTCAAATCTGTAAAAACTTCTTTAAAGCAACTTTTTTTGTAGAATATGACCGTGTAGTTAATTTTTAGTTTACGTACGTTTCGGGTTTTTAGAATCATCATCAACTTTATTTTTTCATATGGCCGCCATATTGAAGTTTTACGGAGCCAAATAGTGCTTTTAATTCTGATTTCAACAATGTATAATTTAAGAGTTAATAACCTCATTTATTTTAAAAAGCAAATATTTTCTTAAAAAATTGCAATAACTTACCCGAGCTAACTTGCTAGATGACCGCCGGAATCAAGGCCAACTGAGAAAATATTTGTTTTTTGTAAATGAGGTTATAAACTCCTAAACTAAGATCTTGCACATTGTTGAAATCAGAATAAAAAGCACTATTTGGCTGCGAAAAAATCCAATATGGCGCCCATATGAAAAAATAATGTTGATGATTATTCTAAAAACCCGAAACGTAGAAAATAAAAATTGACTACTCAATCATATTCTACAAAAAGAGTTGCTTTAAAGAAGTTTTTACACATTTGAAAAATTTTCAATTATAAGAAAAATATGGCCGATTTTCAAAAATGCATGTTTCAGGTTTTTTCAAAATTTCTTAAAAACCTGAATAGATAAAATCATGTAGTAAACAAGATTAGCTTACTAACATAATTGTCCAAAACTTTCCCCATTTAACCTATTTTCTATTTATCGTGGTTTCCAAGATCCCCATACATTCCCCACCAATTTGGGACACACTGTATTGCAAACAATGCTAATATAAATGTATATACATTGGACGGTAATAATACGCTTACATAATGGGTATCATGGATATTGAATAACAAAATCTTTTATTCTACCAGAATTTAATAAAATAGACCGTGGAGTAGGCCTACTGGGAAAACACGTTCAAAAAACGTGTCAATAACACTACCCCTCAGATGTAATGAAAACGTGTGCATAATATAGGTAATAAACCTTAGTAAATAGAATTTAATTTTCTAAGAAATGATAAATTTTAAGTAAAAAAGTGTAAGGACAATTTTTGTAGACAATTATATGATCAACAATTTTTGTCCAAGCTATTTTTGTTATTAAACAACCGTTTCGCCAAGAAAGTCAAAAACTTATTTTCGCAAACTTTGACCTTGTGTAAAATTTTTTGCACAAATGGGATCGATGGGAACTTTTTTCAATTTCATTATAATGGTATCCTTAACGTTCATGTAAATTTTTAGCTCCTTGGGAATTGATGCAAGGTAAATATCTATTTTGAACGGATAAATAAATGTTCTTTGGTGAGATTAATATTATCGGAAATATAGAACTAAATACTAAAAATTAGATCATTTTATCATTAAATGTCATATAAAATATCTTTTAGGAATAAAAGTAATTTGTTTTTAAACAATTAGAAAAACAACTTAAGAACAGTTTTATTATTCGATATTTACATTATAATTATCCGTACTTTATGCCCCGAATTTTATTACATCGTCGTTGGTCCTGGTTGTCCAATTTACATTAGAGGTGACCTATTTAAAGCTCGTCTCTGTTTATGTCACAAAGCGCTACTAGGGAGTCTTAAGTATTTACGAAAAAAGTACGTAAACCCTATTTTGTATAATAATCTTTTTAAAACCCTAGTGGGTGGTAGTTTTTACATTGCATTTTAACTTTTTATGAAATGTTTTTAAATAATTAATATATATTTTTTTCAATTTAGTATTAGCAATGCTGAAATTACAATAACGCAAAAAACCTAAAACACCTTATTTAATTGATTTTTCTTTACCATATAAAAACCCATACAGAGCTGTTGCAATTACTTTTATAAAATACATAATTTAATTACAATTACCAATAACTCTTATAAATAGTAGTAAATTTCGATTACCAATTACTAGCATGTTTGTTAAAAGTAATTCAATTATCAATTAAAACTAAAAGTAATTTAATATTTTAGAAATTACTCTTTTTAAATTACAACATATATTAAACATGATACACTAAACAAATAAAATGCATCATACGCGCATGTTACACTACTCAAACTGCTTTTTCGGCAAGGCAACATTAAATGACTCTAAAATAAAAAAAATAATTATCCTACCCTAAACATCAACAGATTGATTCACAAAAAAAAAGTATTAAAACCGTGGCGGTAAGCATCAATCGAAAATACTAAATCGGCGCGAAGGCGGCGTTCGCCGGATTCAAAGCGATCCGCTGTTTCAAGATGCTCTCTCTAGCTGGCCAAAATTTCGGCAGTTTTTTCATAAAGAAAGGTAATAGAATTTTTCGTATTAATTTAATTTTTTATTAAGTAATTAAATAAATTTCTAAGTAATTCAATTACTATATAAGTAATCGAATTACTTTCTAAGTTATTGAATAACTTTATAAGTAATCGAATAACTTTCTAAGTAATTACTTGGAATTCGTAAAAATCAATTACCAATTACGATTACATTATCCTATAAATTGATAATTCAAATACACTTACCCTTTACGGAAAGTAATTGAATTAAAGTAATCCAATTACTGAGAAGTAATTAAATACGATTTTTCAATTATTTTAATTCAATGACCGGCTGCACTAAGCCCATATAGTATTTTTAGATTTACTTATTAAAACAGAAATTGGTTTGTTTTCTATTACTAAATTACTATTGTTTCGTAAGATAACTACATTTTTAAACTAAATAACTTTAACTACAGGACCGTCTATTTATACAAATAATTTAAATAGTGCTTGAGTCGTTTGCTTATGTAACAAGTGTTTTGTAGGATTCTTATTATGTATGTAAATTTTAATTAATTTAATCTGGTATATAAGATTTCTCGACTGTCAACATCTGGAAACAAATGTTTTATGTACCTTGCCAAATTTAAATTATCTTTCTTTAAAAAGTAAGGTGATTTATGATCTTTAAACCCAATATAACATTTTAATCTTTAAACTCCATGTTTATTATCATCATGCCTTTTTTCTTATTATGCCTTGCTCTGTATGTAAAACCTAACCTTTACTTATATTAAGTCCGAAAAATGCTTATTTTGATGTTAACGAAAGCGATATACATCAACTTTAGTAAGCGCGCACTCTCGGCTCGCCGTAGGTGTTCTACGCAGCTGCCGCCCGCTCGGCTAACATTTAACTCGTTTTTCCCGAAATTACTTTTTTCAACTGGCGGACAGTTAACTTCCGAATCAACTCGCTCAATTTAAATAAATCTTAAAGCATTTTGTTTGTTTAAGATTTCTTTACAAGAATCGACCACAATTTAATAAAAAAAATGAAAAAAATATTTTTAGCATCAAAAAAATATCGCAAAAAAAAGTTGATTTTTGAACTTTTTTTTTGAACGTCCGCCATTTTTTCTTTTTTTTAATTTTCCAAATTTTCTTGTCGATTCTGGTGTAGGACGGCTTCCTCTTTAAAACCCATTTTGATTTTTTTGTTTCAATCTTGCAGTTCCAGAGATTAATTGTCTGCCATGGAGCAGTGTTTTTTTGAGGGGTCGATTTTGGCGCTCCCTATAACGTGCGTATGGTTTGAAAAATTCTCAGACAATTATGACCCCAAATCTAAGACTTAATCAGATTGCAAAATTTAAAAATACCTCTAAATACAATATTACGGTCTTGTTTTAGGGCGTTCGTAGTAAACATGTGCAGTTTTCAGAATTTTTCCTTTACTTGTGTCCTAAAACCTACTTACATACCAAATTTTAAATTTCTCACTCTCTCGAAAATTGCTTCATCATTTTGATGAGTCATTAAGTCAGTCAGTTAGTCAGTAGTAAAATGAGCCAGTTTTAAAATAATCAAATATCTCAGAAATCACTTGACAAAACTATCTTTGTTTTTCTCAGCTAATAAGAATTCTATCCTGCTAGACCTCCCTTATTAATATCCTAAATATAAGTAGCTATACATTTAGTTTAAGTTATCCAGTTTGAAGATGTATTTTCTCTACGAAACAGTCAATTTTTTTTTATAATTATATATAATATAATAATTTGTTTAATTATACCTTTATGTACAAAATAGTGGTCTACGTAATCCAGCCTTAATGTACCAGATGATTCACGTCAAGTGTCCTATTAAAAGTTCTGGGGAACCAAAAATAAAAACTGTCTGAAATTTGGCATACGGCAATAATAGGTGATAACCTACATTTTAAAAACATTTTGGCAAGTGCAGCGTTGCCAGATCTAACCGAAACCAATGTCAACATTGTAATTTTAAATAGAACACCCTATATTAAATACTAATACCTACCGTTTTTGAGAAAATAATTAATTTCTGTCATTTTTTAGGAACATCAACATGTCAAAAAGGGTAAATATTTACGTGCTCATCCGAACTGGATACTAGAAATTCTTTTCGGGCTTAGACAATGCATGTACTTAAAAGATCTACATGCTACATGCGATATTTCTTAAAAAATTTGCATTTTAACCGAAATTTCATGTTGGTTAAAACTTATTTTTTTTAAATACAACATACTGCATTTAACCGTTCTTTAAATACAAACGATTTTTTTTATTTTAATACCATCCACAACAAACCCCCGGCTTAATTTACAAGTGACCTATGTAGGCCATGGACGTTTCTAATTGTCCTGACAACAATAGTTGTTGTCAGGTGTGGTTTGTTGAGAATGGTATTTAAAAACAAGAAAAAAATTCGCTTGTATTTAAAGAATGGTGCTGGATGGGAATAACAATATGTATGGATATTTGGTAGGCTTATTATTGGTCTATTTGAAAATGGGATAAAATACAGTATGTTGTTTTAGTTTTAACTAATATTAAATTCCGGTTAAAATGCACATTTTTGGGACACCCTGTAAGATATATCGAAATCATAGCATGTATATCTTTTAAGTACATGCATTGTCTAACCCCGATAAGAATTTTTAGTATCCAGTTCGGTTGGGCACGTAAATATTAACCCTTTTTGAAATGGTGATGTTCCTAAAAAATTACAGTAATTAATTATTTTCTTAAAAACGGTAGGAGATTGATGTTAGCAAAAATAACTTTGTACAGGACCCGAATTAGTAATAAAATATAGGATGTTTCATTTAAAATTACAATGTTGCCATTAATTTCGGGCACATCTGGCAACGCTGCACTTGCCAAAATATTTTTAAAATGTAGATTATCACCTGTTATGGCCGTATGCTAAATTTCAGAAAGTTCTTATTTTTGGTCCCCCAGAACTTTTAATAGTACACTTAACGTGAATCACCCTGTATATTTGTGTTTTTAGATAATGACCGAACCTAATACTTACAATTCGATATTTTTATTGTTGGCCCTAAAATTCCCCTTATTTAAATACATATTTTTACATAAAGTAACTATTTAAATACCTGTGTGCTTAATTTAGTATTTCTTCATAACAACCCTTTGGCTAAGACTCTTTTAATAATTAAAATAATTTTTGCGTTGATTCTCTAATAAGTGACATTGTAATAACTAGGCTGTTATATTGTCTGGATAATTTTACCCATTGTATTTTAAAATGTATTATCCCGCAAAATATTTATGTATGTTTTCGGGGGAAACATGAATACAAATTGCCTGATTATCGCAATTTGCCTAATTTCGTCCTGAATATGGGACGCCAAAACTTTTAAGAAAAAGCTGTAATAAGTGTACGAGGGTATTTAGAAAATACTCTCTTTTAAAACATTAGTTAAAGACTTTGCAAACTTTATCAAGAAATTATTTTACCAATTTTAGGTTAAGTATGTTTACTGGGAAAATAAATAAAATTTCCTGATATATAGTTTAGGGTTTAGGTTTAAAGTGAGTGGACTTTTTACGCCCTTCACCGCGACAGGTCGGTCTATTGTGGCTCACACCTTTTTATGTTTCCCTCAACAGGATCAGACTTTTAACGAATCCGATATCAGATTGGGAGAGAGTTCTTACATCTTCTTTTGCTCGTGTCGCTACCGGACACGAGCACAATATGTGTTCTGATGTCCCTGCTCTCCTGGAAAGTATGACGAGCAGACGATTAGATCCGTCAAGCCCTCCTCTCCTGGTTAAGTGACGTGGGTAGCTACCAGGTCCTTGTTACAGGAACCAGATGTTCCTTCTGAGGCCGTTTCTCCGGCCTTTCCCTATGAAAACGGTTCTATTCGTTTTCTGTTTAAAGCCAGGGAACCTTTTTCCTATAAAAGCGGTTTTGTTCGCTTTCTGTTTGGAGCTAGGGAAGTAATAGTCCACCACGGCAGAGCCCCGCATTACCGCAGTAAGGCTAGATATCTGAGAGGTCGCCCTGTATCTCAGAGGCACCGTTGGAGACACCTGTTTAAGGCACAGGATGCCATTCACTTATCAGCACGGTATGCTAACACCCTAAGTTAAGCCTTGTGTTTGTCTTAGCTTTGGATCCCGTTCCATACGGTGGCACCAAGAGTTGCCGATAACCAGCAACTCAAACGCATGTTCCAAAAGATCCTACTGGGCCCAACCACGACAACGACGTGCGAACACAGCAGTTGGGTGATATATAGTAAAATTGTTTCTATAGAATTTTACATGTATTTTTACATGGCTAATAAACTTTTAGCTCTATTTACATGTGGGTTGCTTAACTACATATCTTATCCATTCAAATAAAGTATAAAATATATTTTTTTTTAGTTTAAAAACCCCTTAAACATTTTCTGACCCTCTAGAGATAACTTAAATTTTTATTTTTTTTTTTAATTTTATTTGGTGTACCCCAAGCATCCTTAAATTCAGCATGTAACATTTATCAGAAAAACTAATTTGAATACTGAGTTTCTCAGAAGTCAAAAATATTTGAATAACACTAAAATCTTGGACTTTTATTGACTTAATTTGTTAATTGTTACACAACCTTCGGGTAGTGATGTATCTCCAACCATCACTTAAAAACGGTTGGAGATACATTACTAACCGGAACGTTGTGTAACAATTAACAAATTATGACAATGAAAGTTTAAAATTTTAGTATTATTGAAATCGAAAATATTTATTGTTAGCTTTTTTAATGTTCCTTAATAGACTTAGGCTAGCCTAAATTATAATTATCCCTATAATACCCCTAGATATTACCAAAAGCACCATAAAAATATGTAAAAAGTTCCTTTCCACGTTTGTATATATTCTAAATCAGATCTTGGGAATATTGTTTCCGTGTTTGGGGAATGGCAACTTCTAAATTTTTTAGCATCATTGATTTTATTCAAATGGGAGTTTTTTGCCTTACTAATGCTGCCACACAGCAGTAAAGCTTTTTTCTATTGCCCAGTAGATCTGTAGCTCTTTTATAGCTATTTTTACGGGTTATGCTTGCAGGAATTTGCTAATATATTTTTTTTCTAGCAGCTTCCAATAGAACAACAAGAAGTGCCCTTATACCTACCCCTACAAGTGTCTAAAGTACGGAACCTGCTGCCTAAAGAAGTTTTTTTCATTTTTTAAACTTCCAAATCTACTATTATCTTAAGTAAGACATCCATGGTAGGTTAGTACTTACCTAAGCTTTTAGCCTTGGTGAACTCTCCCAAGATAAAAAAAAACTATAGTCACAAACAAGATATATTCTATATTGTTGTAGCGGATTCATTTATTATTTATATTTTTTTAATTACTTACCAAACTTGCTATAAGGGACCTCTTTGGACCAGTTTTCTGGTATAGACCATGCACTTATAGTGTCGATTGACCCTTCGAAACTTGCCACCCACCTAAAATAGAACTTTAAAAAATATCTTTGAAAGTAAGACAATTAATCAACGTCAGTTACTGTTATCATTTATCTTGTAGAATAATTACGCAACATTTAAAATTAAATTAAAATTATTTATTTTTTTAGTTAACAAAAATTCAGTTTTTTTAATATATAACTTATTAATTATTTTTTCATTTGTGACATTACGTCATAAACTAAAATATGTTTTCATATTTTTCCATATTTCTTAAAGCAAAAATTTCAATATGTTTTATTTTACCTTTCTTTATACCACAACATTACCACATAAACTTGAAAATAGTGATTGACTGGTCACCGAAACGTCAATAGATATTTTTGTTTTTAAAGGATTTTTTGGGTATTTGTGTTAGGTGATCTGCAAGTTCAAAAGGGACAATCGACTTTGTAAGTGCACCAGTCTATACGATAGAAATTTATCGATTCCCAAATTTCAAAATATCTGGTCGACCAGGGTCCTATTCATAACAAATAGTATTTTCCATTGATAGCCTAGCTTGGCAAAAAGCGCAGAGTAAAGTAAACATTTTTTAAATGATCTTTTATAAATATTTGGGCACAAATAATAATGTTCACTTTAATTCATGTCTCCGCCTGTTCCAATGTCCAGAAAGGGCTTCTCCTACAACGCTCTACTTGATTCTATCCAAAGAAAAACGGTTTGCTTTAATTATAATCCTACACTTACATACATGTTTTTACGGCTCTAGTTAAAAGAATTAGTCACCTCCCGGCAGTTTCTAACGAAATTAAACCAACTGCATCCCCATAAAGCCCATTTGGGTAAACTTAATACTTTTTGTAAATATGTTTTATAGTTTTGCGGCGGATTCATGTTTTAGTTTTTTTTATTTGGGATACTCGCCTCACTACTTTTTGAAAAATGGGACCTCTTCGGTCCAGGTCCCGGGGTATACGAGCTGACCCTGTCCAGTTCTATTGACCCCTATGAACTTGCAGATCGCCTGCAACAAAAAAGAAGAAAACGCCCAAAAAAACACAAATATTAATCTACGTTTTGGTGGCAAGTCGGCCACCGTTGTCAAGATAGAAACTAAAACAAAAAATTAAACTAAATTTTAAAAAATTTTTGATCTAAATACTTTTTTATGACGTTTTGTCATAAACGACATTAGGTTTTTTAACTGGCGTATGTATAGTATAAGACAAAAAAGGTGGGTGGTATGGTGTGTTAATTGATTTTAAGTATACCTAAATTGACTTTAGCATCAAGCATAGGTAACTATGTATTATTTAAATAAACAGATATTAATGCTACACATTTATCTTTATTTAATAAAATAATTGTACTTAATACACAAGAACCCTCTATTTATTACAAGAACAAAACTTATAAATTTATTTTCTTGATATTGTAATAAAAAACGATGTAAATAATTTTGAAACTAAAATTTACCGAAAACCTACACATACAAACAGATACTTAAGTTTTAACCCTAATCACTAAATAATGAAAAGGAGTTGTAAAAAATATTTTTGAAAGAATTGAAATAATCTGTTCTGTTCAAAAGAAATAAAAGGAATTTTTTAAAGATATTTTAGTTTAAATAATCATCCTTTTGATTTTATAAACAAATGCTTTTTAAAATTTGAACAACCAAATTTAAGACAAAATCAAAATATACCTATAACAAATATATTTTTACCATATATTTCTGGCTTATCAAATAAAATTTAACGAAAAGATAATAAATTTAATATTCGCTCTATCCTTAAAACACAAAACACTAGTTGATCCCAAGTAATTAAAAAAAACCATACAATATAAGCGAAAACACAAAAAATGTTATTTAGAAGATCCCTTGTGAATGTAATAAATTTTTTATAAGTGAAACTTCCAGGCCATTAGCCAAACGCATGAAAAACATAGAGCATACATTAGAAAACAGTATTCCACAAATCAAAAATCTGTCAACACGCATTTTATAATAAGTACTAAAAAAGTGCTTTTTTTAAGACGGGCCATGGGTTTTTTACATGGTAAATATTCCACCCATGTTAGGTCCTTTTCCACTACTATTAAGTAAAAATTGAAACGGTTAACTTCAAGGTTGGGGAAATTTTTTTACATTAATTTTTTCCCAAAGTAATTCAAAAGTTTTAAAAAAATTGATTTATTTTCCAATAAAAAAGTTTTTAGATCCGTATAAAAAAAATTTTTTCACTGTCACATGTGGGGAAATGTCATTCATATTTCTACAGGAATAAATAAAACCAAAAAAATCTTTTTTTTTAAAAAAAACTTCTGTAAAAGGCAACTACAACATGCAGTTTAAACCGCAAATAATCCTGCATTTTTTTAGTTAGAAAGCTAAATCGTAGGAAAAAACCCCCAACAAAAAAAAGGGGGAAAAGAAATTTTTTTTTTTTTATATAAAATTTTTAACAACGATAATAAAAACATAATTCTAAATACTTTGGGGTTTGTTTTTAAAATTTTTTTGTTCAAAGTGACCACCATTTACTGCAAAAGATCCAAGAGAATCGTAAAAATGTCTTCTTACATTGAAATTTCCCCTGGGGGATATCGGGGAAGCCTCGATAACTAACTTTTATTCCCCTCGATGTGTTAGGTTTTTTAACATCATCAAAGTTTTTTGAGGACAAATATCCCCAGTAAAAGTAATCTAACGGCGAGATATCTGACTGAGCGGCCCTTTTTAAAGGGGGCCAAAAAGTCCAATCCAGCTACCGGAAACATATTTTTTTAAATATTTTTGGACTACACCCGCCCCATGAGCGGGCGCTCCATCATGTGAAAATTATTTCGTGATTTCCTATGTATAACGCAGGACCCACTACTGTTTCTAAAAGTTCTAAATATTTATCAGGTTTTACCATCTATGAAATACGGGCCAATAATTTATTTTAAAATTCCTGCCCAAACATTAACCCTCTCCGCCATTGAGTATGCGTCTGGTGAATTATGTGGGGATTTTCCGAGCCCTATCCTTGTGTTTTGTTTGTTTACGGTTCCGTTGGTAAAAAAAGAACTTTCGTCCGTAAAAAGAATGAGATTGAAATATTTGGATTAGTATTGATTCTATCCATCCATACTCACAGAATTCCATTCGGGCAAAATAATCCTGGGGTAACAGTTTTTGAACATTCCTTACTTTATAAGATTTGAATTTTTTGTTTCCATAGAGCTACCCTAGAACCGGAAACTATCCGCAAGCTGACTTAGATTTGTCGATGGATTTTCCTGATCGCCAAGCACAGGTCCATTTTAAAATTTTTCGGTTACTACATTGGCGTTTTTTTGGTGGTACGTGTGAGTTTCGATACAACCAGTATTTGTAAACCTTTGATGCAATCGTTTTGGTACTTTTACTAGAACAGGAGATCGGATAAGCTGCGCAAAGTTATCCACAACTTCTCGATCGACATTCCCCTTTTATGTTTTGAAACCATTTTACTCGTTCCTGGATATAAAAGGACATTATTTTATAAAAATTAAAAATAGTTTTGACAAGACTAGTAGTTTTTCTTTAATAAAAGGGCTTGACTTTTTGATATGTAAGTGACAAAATTTGATATACGAGGATTGTAAAAACTATATTTTTTGAAAATAAATAATTTTTTTTAATACTTTGTGAAGTTACTTTGGACAAATGTTAATGAAAATATTCCTCAACCTTGAAGTTACACCTGTTTCAATTTTTAGCTATGAAGTAGTAGTGAAGGGACCTAACATGGAGTGGAATATTTACCATGTAAAATCCTATGGCCCGTCTTAAAAAAAACGCACTGTATAAACTGAGATGCTTCTAGCATTTTAGCAAAAAAAAACTTGTTCAAAATAACGTAAAATAAAGGAAAGTGCATTTCTTTTATTAAATAAAGATAAATATGTAGCATCAATATCTGTTAATTTAAATAATACATGGTTACATATGCTTAATGCTGAAGTAAATTCAGGTAAACATGAAATCAATTAACACACTATACCACCCACCTTTTTTGTATTTTTAAATACTATACATATACCAGTCAAATAACCTAATGTCATTTATGACAAAACGTCATAAAAAAGTAAAAAAGCTATCAGAATTTCCTAAGTTTTAAAACAAAATTTTTAATATTTAGTTTAATTTTTTGTTTTAGTTTCTATCTTGGCAACGATGGCCGACTTTGGGGGGTTTTCTTCTTTTTTGTTGCACGCCATCTACAAGTTAATAGGGGTCAATAGGGCTTGACAGGGTCAGCTCGTATACCCTGGGACCTGGACCGAAGGAGTCCCATTTTTCAAAAAATAGTAAGGCGAGTATCCCAAATAAAACAAATTGAAACTTTTTTGATGTTATTTCCCCAAAAGGCACCTTTTTGGTTCTGAAAATTAACCTTTACCTAATTTATTTTATTCATCCACAGTATAGTAAAAAACCCATAGTTGTACATTACATTATTATTTACATTACATTTACAGTACATTAGTAAAAAACCCATAGTTGGGTGTAGTTAAAAAAAAAATAAAAATGTATGTAGTAAAAATATGCAAGAAAACTATACATTATCTATAACCACGTTGGTAATACGTATACTATTTTAAAGTAAAGGAAAATAAAAAACATAAATGATTTACACCGAAATCGTAAGGAAAATGGTGCAATTCTGCTTAAGTCACTGAGTGGCAGGCGCTCATATTTCCAGAAATATGAAATAATATTTCATAAAACTGAAATGGAAGTTTCTTTATATTCAGCGTGTGATGTTCTATGCGTTTTTAGTCAGTGCTAAAGGTTAGAAATATGTGAGCAATATAAGCTGAGTGATTTTCTATCGTACATAAACACCTGAACGTTCGGGAAAAATACTGCAATATTTTTGTTATGAAGTGCAGAATACGAGGGATGTTTCTATTTTAAAATTGTAAATTGTAAAATGCAGTCAACCTATTTAATGTAAAAAGTAATTATGTTCTTTCTCTTTTTTCTTCTTTTTATTGAGTGTGGTAAAAATTTAATTGGTGGGGAATTTAATTAAAAGAAAAACATGTTTTTAAAATAATAAGATTTGATTAAAAAGCGTTGTTCCTAAAATGTACAGGGTTTTCCTTATAGTTTGGCATTTTTTTAAAGGTATTATTTAAAGCAATACAAAAGTGGTTTTTACAAAAGTTTAAGACTTTTATATGAAGATTTTAAATATGACATTTAAAAAAACAACTGACTATCGGAAAAATAAAATATGATATCTTTGCGTTTTTCTCCTTTTAAAAATATAAAACATGTTTATGTTTGAATAAGCATTTTTGTAACAATTCGGGTTTACTTTTTATAAATAGGTACTTTAAATTGGACCCGTTGGCAATTCGTGTAATTAGAATACAGGTAATAAAGTGAACCCTCATAAGGGCATTGAGCCAGTACGCAATTTATGTACATCCAGTCTTAGAACATATTATCGATGGCTTAGTATAAAAACCTGGTATTCCCATTTTTTTAATAACAATGTTGTGGTTTTGGATAGAAAACTTACGTATATTATAAATGGTAAGAGATGTTTAGTAGTAGGTTTATACGTATACAGAAGTGTGTCGACTCTGATGGCATGTATTTTGAAAAATCTTAATAATACTTCTGTTTTGTAAAACTTTTGAGTAACCTGCGTGTAACAGCTGATAAAACATTTCTATCTGCGCAGTGCTGCTCTTTACAAACCACAACAGGAACCACGTATATCAGCTGCTCCCAAGATTTAGTGGATTTAGTGTGAAGACCCTGTATATCCTAGAAATATAGATAGTTTTTAAGTGTTCACGGTGTGCTTTCTCACTTCAAAACATTTCGTGGATTTTTTTTTAAATCCAAAACATGTAAAAAATACAATATTTCTAGGCAAAATAGTGCAGCAAATCAGTTTTTGTGTCTCCTGTAAAATTTATATTTTGTGCCATACGAGGTTTTGATACAAGCCACCTATATGATATTTTATTATTTACATTATTTAAGTTTTAAACCTAATCAAAAGCATGTTTCTTATTCGCACACCATACGGATATAAAAACAAACAAAACCTAATGATCTTTTCCCGTTCCTGTAAAAGGAAGAAAAATAACAAAATAAGGAAAAAGTCAAGTTCTTTTTCCTTTGACTGGTCTACTGATGTGGAATATCCTGACCCAATAACGCTTTTTAAAAGTAGGTCCATGCACATGAAATGAATAGCTTTTTCCAATTTCAGCAAATCAAAAGACCTTGATAGGTTACTGAAATAAAAAATAAGTCTGTAAATAATATTTAAAATAAATAATATTTCCTTAAATAAAAAAGTTTGTGTTTACTAAAGTTATTTTTAGCAAATATTTAGTAAAGCTTAACCTCATGTTTTCTTAGTTAAATTTAAATAAAAAAATAAGTATGTATTAGTAGTTTTTTACAAACGAAAAACGATTTGTTTCACTTAAATTTATTTTTTTTGCTTTTTCGAAAAACCAGAAACAGTCTCGTATTTGTTAACGGAAATAAGAAAAAAAGCCCAGTTTATTATTAATAAAAAAATATTTATTACTAAAACCCCCCACTTGCGAAACTGTTTTTATGTAGTTTTTAAATTATGACAACTTTGCATTTTCATTAAAAAATTTTAATACTGCCTTTCTTTCATTTTGTAAACAATTTGCTTTATTAGGTTTGTGTAAGACCAAATACATTTCATTTAATTTCGTATAATGCTTTATTTAAAAAGTAATTATTAATTAATTAACAAATAACTAATAAACCACTATGTATTGCTTTATTTCTGTAGCCGTTTGTAAAATACGAAGCGGTTCTGGGATTTTTGAATAAAAATGCAAAGTTGCTATATTTCAAAAACCACATGAAATAAAGTTCTGAAATTTGAAGGGTTTAGTAATGTTAATGCTCTGATATAACCGCATTTAAAATAAACTCGGCTCTGTATTTAAAAAATTAAACTGCCTACTTTATTTTAGACAAGTATACACTTGGCAATATTGCAAATATTATTATCAAATTTGCCATATTTTAAAAACTACAGAGAATAAAGTTTTGGTTTTTAAGGTTTAAGTAATAGCGGGGCAATAAATTCATTGCAATAAAAATGGACTGAGCTTTGTATTTGAAAAAACAAAGTTGCCCACTTTTAATTAAATAGTATACAATTAGCAACATAACATACATTATCATCAAATCGGGCGTATCATAAAAACACTATCTTGTATTAAAGGTTTAAGACTAGATGAGGAAACGCCTCTTCCTAAGCCTCACTAATAAGAAAGTTAGATGGAGTTGTGTTAAGCTCTCTCTAGTGGTAGCAAATACTTAAATGGAATGGTTTGGAGAACATGCAATTAAAACTAAACCAATCAAATCAAAAGTTTGGCTAAGATATGTTAACGATATTTTTACTGTATAAATAGGTAAGGACAAAAAACTTTTTTAAAATATTTAATCTGCCTCTGACCTTATATCAAATTCACAATGGAGAAGGAGCACAATTCGGCCCAACCTTTTCTTGACGTTCTAATGAAACGAAATAGTGGACATATACAAACCTAGGTATACAGAAAACCTATCCACACTGGACAATATTTACACCAAAATTTTAATCACTTAAACAAGACTCAACAGGACTAAACATTTATGACAATTTCGTATGTTATAGGGACTTCGAAAAAGATCCTACTATTATATTAAAATGGAATTTAAATCCCAAACCACTCTAGGTATTCTTACTATGTCGAGACCAGACAACAGTGTTTCAATTAATGACTGTATCTAGTTAAAGAACACAAAAATTATACGGAACAAGGTAAAACATCGAAGTCAGGGGTTGCCCAACATGCATGCATGGTCAAAACAATACCGCATACCATGGTCGAAAGCAAAAGTTATTAAAAACCCCTGAAAGGAAAACAAATTAAAAAAGCTGTAATAATTTTAAACAACCAAAATCTATTTTGCAAGCCTAGTATCGACATTCCGGATATCTGGCAGCCGTTGCTAAACCATGAAATGTCGGTCAAGCTTTGGTGAATAATGGGTGGTATATAGGAAGAGTCAAATGTTTAATTTACATTTAGACATTCCCAGTTAAACTGCAAATTTACAAAAAAATTTACTTATATAATTCTCAAGTTGTTATGCCATTGCGTTTTGCGGCATCATGCACCATGAAGTATACAGTGTATCATAAATAAACTATGCACGTATTTGAACCCAAAAACTGTTATAAAATATTACACTGCCATTTTTTCATTTCTTGAATTTTTTAATTCAGTTGCAACATTTTTTTTTTAATCCTCTTGCGTAATCTGATCCCTTAAAATTTTTATTTATATATATATATATATATATATATATATATATATATATATATATATATATATATATATATATATATATATATATATATATATATATATATATATATATATATATATATATATATATATATATATATATATATATAAGGTTTAAATTTATTAATAATAATTAAATAAAAAAAAATTTAATTTAATAAATTTTTTTTATTTAAAAATTTTTCCAATTATATAAAATTTTTAAAAATTCCGTATTCTTCCGGGGTTTGTCAGAAAAACGAAATTTTGCTGTTTCGTTTTTAACCCCCCGGGCTTAAAAATTTAAAAAGAATTAAATGGAAAAACCAAAATTTCCTTTTCTAATGCCCATTTTGGCTCTACAAAATGGCTTTAAAATTTCCTAAACGTTTGTTTCGTTAAACCATCACCCTTTAATTTTTTAAAAAATTCGGCACTCAATTTTGTCATTTTTTTAAAGAAAAGTTATAATCCCAATTACAACGATGTATAACCCCTTAATATTTTTCTGTTAAATAAACATTTTTTCCCATAAGAAAAAGGTAAGACGGAACCCAATCATTTCTTATAGGGGCTTTTATATTTATTAATAAATATTAAGTGTTATACATTTTGTAATTAAGGATAATAAAAAGGTTCAAAAATTTAAAAAAAAACCCGGGTCCGTATTTAAAAAAAAAAAAAGTTGATGATTTTTGAAACAAAACGTGAAAGAAAATCTTCAACATTTTTTGTAGAGCTTAAAAGTTTTAGAAAGTGTTTTTTTTTTTCCCTTCTCTTTAAATAACGTCGAAAAAAAAAAAAACGAAATAAGCAAATTTTTTGGTTTTTCCGGAGAAGTTTTCTCGGAATTATTTCAACTTTTTCTAATAGGCATATTGTTAGATTTTAAAAAACGGGTTGTTTAAAAATTTGCATTTTATTATCATTACAAAGTAACTTGTACAAATAATATTATTTTAAAAACAGTTGACTTTCGGTTCATTTAAAAAGAAAAAGGACCTTTATCTTTAACAATGGTGTACACAATGAACGTTTAAACATTATTTTCATTTATGGTTCCCAGGATAAATGTTTCTTAAGGAAAACTCAACGTTTTAACGAAAGGCATCAAGGCCAAAGTAAGCCCGGGTATTTCCAATTAGTAGCAAATTTGAAGAAATGGTTCTGTCGCGATAAAAAATCAACCGAGACTATCAACGAAGCAGCGCAATTGAAATTCTGGTCAGTTTGCAATGATTCAACCTATCAACTCGTCAAGCGGCTGTAGCACTGGATTACCCTCGTGAATCAATAGAAAGGTACTTAAATTTACAAGTTTATCCTATAATCAGATACTGCAAGAACTTGGTGACACGACCGGACGGAAGAATCGGTTTTTGAAATATAGATAGAATTATGGAAAGACCTCAACTAATTAAAAATATTTGCTATGATGAGTGTACCTTTTTAAATGGGCTGTAATAACAAAACTGTCGTTACTGGGATAACGAGAACCCACATGTATTAGAAGGGCATCCCCAGTACCCCCAAAAATTAATGTTTGGGCTGGTATATTGAAGACGGTATTTTTTTAAATATTATACCAGATAAATGGGGACATGTATGCTGAAACCCCCTCAGAGGTCTATCGAACCACTAAAAATGGGGAAATTTAAAGAAAAATCAAAAGGGACTTTCCCCCGATATCTTTATTAGACGCTTACTACATTTCCAACACGTGGACACCTCCTCATTATGTATTCCCGTTGGAATAGTTGGATGAGGGGAAGGGAAAGTTCCTTGAATGGCCACCTAGATCCCCGGACCTACACCTCTTCTCTTTTGTGGGTCACTAAAATCTGGGTTTTATAAACGCACCTGAGTCACTAAAACCCCCCAGAGGAATATTTCAGGAATGCCGTCTTATCAGAAAACATTGTAAATGTACGTAAAGGGTTTTTAAAAAATAGGCTTTTTGTCTTCAAAACGGAAATCATTTTGAACATTTAATTAAATAATATTAACAATTTCAAAATTTTGTTTTATTTATTGTTTTCTGATAAACAGAGAAAAATTTTTTTGAAATGTTAGCTTTTCAAAAAAAATCATTGAAAGCATTTTCGGGAAAGCTTTGATGTATCACTCGACCTTTCTTTTTTAAAGTTCTGGTATCTCACTGTCGGGGTTGCTGATAGGGTGGGATAATATGCTTTTTTGTTCCCCTTTTTTTTAAAAAGTTTTTTTTTTAAAATTTTTTCTTCTAAATATCGCTTTTTCAATTTTTTAAAATTTCACTATACTTTGAGCTCCGAAAGATAAAAAAGTCCATAATAGTTTTATTCAATCGCCCATAAACAAATAGTCTTAATGCTATTCTCCTAAAAAAGGGCCCTAAGTCAAAAAAGGGTTTCAAGAAAATTCAATTTAAAAAAAAGGGTTGTTTTAAGCTTTTTCCCCCTTTTTTCGGGGAAAAAATGATCGAAGGGGGTTTCCCTTTTGTGGTTTTTGAATATTCTCAAATTTTTAGGAAAGGTAAACCCATTTTTTGTTTATTAAAAAAAAAGAAGAAAAAAGTCCTTTTAAATTTTTTAAAAAAAACTTACAAAAAAAATTGGTTGGATTTTTGATTTTAGTAATCTACAGGTTATGCCGGAAGTCATGGCGCAGTCAGATATCTGTTAACATTAATTACAAAAATGGCCTTTTTTGCTATGATTGTACTATTATAAAACTGCTGTAGCCTGACTGAAAAAGGTTTTTGAAAAACACACGAATATTTAAAACGTTTTTGGAAAGAAATTTATTTCACTATTATTTACAGGTACCATTATTTGTAATATTGAGCAGCTGCTTAAAAATTAAAAATATGTAAAGGGGGATTATGCCTATGCAAAACATCTAAAACTCTTATTATAAATCAAAATCCTGAATAATTTAAAATACAAGCAAAAGAAGACCCTTTTACACGTTCTTCAATTCTAAGCAGCAGCCCGAAATCTACAATGTACAAATCTTTACATTCTTGCCTTTTCAAACAATCCCACGCTTATCTCATATTCGCCATCCTTTTCTGTTTTCTTTCAAGCTTTTTCTGTTTCTTCTCGTCCATCTGTGGATTTTCGGGCGCAGCTTGGAAGAAATAAGGCGCGAGAATGTTTTTCCAGAGGATCCAGCCCAGTCTTATGGGCGCCAAGAGCCATAGGAACCAAAAATAGTTGGAAATAAACGACGATAACAGTGCAGCCGCTGTGATTTATAATGTTTTTTTACATGCCCGAAAAGAATTAGATAAAAGCAATGATCAATAATTTAAATTTTTTTTTTGGTAAAAATTAAAAAAATTAAAATTATAATTTATAAAACCAAATAAAATATTCTAAAATTAAATTAATGAAATAAATTATATTTAAAAATTAAACCCTCAAGTCCAGGTCTCCTGGATTTTCCAGTACGATGTCATTACCCCCTTGCGCTAAACCAATTCTTTTGGTAATAAATTTAGATTTTTTGTTTTTTTTTGCAAATTTCATTTAAAACCCCAGCCTCATCCCCAAAGGGCCCAAAAATTTCAAAGCAAAAGGAATGAAGATAAAGCGTTCTTGCTCTTTTTTTTTAGTTTTTTTTCTCGGCAATACGAGGCCGCACCTAAAAAAAAATTTTTCCCGATGGTTTTTAATGTATCGCAAGTACTCCCCAAATTTTTTATATTTCCGGGTTTGGTCATTCCATTCTCCCTTTTTTCCTCCTTCTGCAAACCCAAAAACTCTAACACGAAGGATTTTCAGCTGAAATCGACTCTCTTGATAATGTCATTTTTTACTGTGTCTAGAAGAAGCCCCCCTTTTTTTCAGCAACCCATGTGGCCATAAATATCAGCTTTTTTTCCCAAAGCAGGGGTCTCCCACACAGGGAAAGTCTGAGAGCGAGGAAATATGGAATGTTTTGTTATCTAAAAATTTTCCCAAAAACGAAGATGGAAGTGCGTTAATCCAAACATTTCTTTCAGGGGGGTAAAGGGGAAAGACGTGCCTTATCTTCCTTGTTGGACATGTTTGTAATATATTTTGACGAGCTTGGCAAAAAAAAAAGTAAAATCTTTCTTTTTTTTTGGTAATTCTTGTGGTTGATTTTGAAGATTGCAAATAGATAACCATTTTACAAAACAATTGCAAATCATTATCTACTTCGGAATATAGGAAGGAAAATTTTGGAAAGAAACCTGACACGTCATTGATTAACCCAAAAAGGCGAAATGGGGGGGTGGATGTTTCTTATTCCAAGACCCCCCAATTTTCGGAAGAGTGCTTTGAACCAAATTTTAAATTTTAATATCAAAATTTGTTATTTTGAACCAAATTTTGTAATCATTATCAAAGTTAAAAAGTAATTCTGGAGTTTTCCCAACAAGTGAACTCTTAACAAATAAGACATTTGGATGGAAAAGGAATTTTTTATAAATAATGGGAAATATGTGAGTCTAAAAATTTTAATTTGGTGCTAAGAATTTTAAAATTTTTTTTATTAATTGAGTATTCAATTTCATTTGACGAAAAAGCACTTCCTAATAAATTAAAATTTGAAATGGGAATTACTGACAGATTGGAACAACACAAAAAAATTTGATGATTTGGAATGATCTTTAGAAAAACGTTAATTCACATTATAAATTTTAAATTTTTAAACCCAAATCTTCCCTTCCTCTGATTTTTTATGAAAATTAAAACCGTTTTTGGGGTTTCACAAGTGTCCCCATCAGATCCCAAAAGATTTATTTGTATTTAATGATAAATAAGTGGATGAATTGCAAAAAAAAAAAACGGGTCCAAGGGATCTTTGTTGGACACCTCTTTGAAAAAATATATTGATCCCGTAAAAACGGGTTATCTCTTTGGGCAAAATGGTAAAAATTCGGGGATTTTTTCTTTTTTTAAAATTTTTTTCTATTTTCCCAAAAAACTTTTTAAAATAAAAAAAAGGTTTTTAACAAAAATGAGAAAAATTTTCAAAAGATTACCCGAAAAATTTTAAAAAAGGAGTTTTTCCAGAAAATTTTCAGAATGCCCGGGGTTCTGGTTTTTTCCCCCCTTTCTTAAAATTTCCCAAACCGCATGAAAAAAGAAAAAAAAAAAATTTAAAAAAGGGGGACAGGTTTTTTTTTTGTAAAAGGTTTTTTTTTTTGAAATTTTTTTTAAAAAAAATTTTTTTTTTTGGAAAATTTTAAAAAAAAAGTTTTCAAAAAAAAAGAAAACGGCTTTTTTTTTTAAAGTATTTTTTTTTTATCTAAAATGATATGATATCTTTTTAAAAACCCGCAAAAAATTTCAATAAAGGAAAAAATTAAAATAAAACGAGTAAAATATGGTGGTAATAAGAACACTTATAAAAAAAATTTTAATATTACTAATAATTTAAATGTTCTATATGAAACCCCTTTTTTTCAAACATGATCTTAACCCTCCCTTGCCTTTCAAGCTCCCGGGTATTATTTGAGGTTTTTTTAACGTTAATTTCTTTTTTTTTTTCTTTTCCGTGTTTGTTTTCCCATTTTTTAAACACATTTTAAGCCCCATGAAAATTCAAAATTTAATATTGGTATTTGGGGCCCCAATAGTGCCATAACGTCCAATTTTTAAAAAATGGGGCGGGGGCGCTCCGTCGTTTCCAAATTATCTTGCGATAGTTTCAGTGGAATTTTTAAAAATCCTCAATATCGTTTTAAAAAATTGAAAATATCTTTTCCCGTTAAGGGTCCCTCATAAATATTTGACAATTCTTTGTTAAACCCACCAGACATAAAAAAAACTCCCTTGGATTTAATTCTTGAAATTTCCTGGGGTTTTTTCTTGCCCATTGCGTTTGGTGGTTAAAATTCCCGATGTAGGAAAAAGCTTCATCCTCAAAAAATCGTTTGAAAAAGGGGGGGGTTTTCTTGTTCAGGATTAAAATTGGGGAAAAAATTAAAACAAAATTTCCTTTTTTTTCACGTGTTAAATGCTGCACTGGAAGAACGTGACGTTCTCTGAACCGTCGCATAGGTTTCTCTTCTTCTTGCTGGGCCAAACCTCAAGTCTCTAACTGCGTCAGTAATTGACTTCATGGGATACAAAGTAAAATAATTTAGAATAGCTGGATCCCGGTTTCTTTTTTTCATTGTAGTCCTTTTTTGGTACTTTTTAAAAAGGGCCCAACTCCCATTTTGACCAAATTTAGGGATGGGGGGGAAAAGCTGATCACAAATATGAAAAGTTTTTGGGGGAAATTTGGTTTTCGAGAACCCTCCAAAAAAATCAAATTTAAACCCCATTTACACTATTCCTCCTTTTTTTTTTACAAAATTTACCCTAAATTGGGAAAACAATAGTTAATAAACACCTTTTAAAAAAATTGTTTTTATATTTATTTTTTACCTATTTTTCATTTAATTTAAAATTCACTTTCAAAAAGCTGCAACCAAAGGGATACAAAAAACAACATGGTCGCCCCGTTTGAAAGTGATACTTTTTTAAAGACGAAAAAGGGTAATATAAACAAAAAAAAATTTTTAAAAAGGGGTTTATTAAATATTGTGTGCCACTTTAGGGTAAAAATCAAGAATTGTGTACAAAAAGAAAGGGGAAATATGTAAATGAAATTATTCGAATTTTTAAGTTTAATGATGGGTATCTCGAAAACCCCCAAAGTTTCCGCCAAAAAATTTTTTTTTAGATTCGTGATCAACCCCAAAAAACCCCCCTATGCCAAATTTGGTCAAAAATTCCCCTTTCCCTTTTCTAATATGTAACAAATTTTTTTTCTTCAAATAAGACCTTCAGTTTTAAAATCGTTTTTACTGATATATTTTGGTGGGGAAAATTTGGGAACATATCTTCGTTGTGTTTCCTGGCGTTTTCTCCATATTTATAATAGAGAGTTATAATTTAAAGCCCTTTTTTCTGATAAAAACCTCATTATAAAACTTCTCCAAAAAGTAATAAACATATTTTTTTTAAAAATTTTTGACTTTTGACAAATAAGCACAACCTGTGACCTGGCACCCGGTTTTTTTAGGTAAAAATATCCTTATAGCATCATGCAGTTTTTAGACAATTGCAGCAGAACCGCAGAAAATAAACCCAGCACCCCTATATCACCGAATTCCTCATGAAAATCTCTATCTATTCTACGGAAAAATTACACAAAATGGCTATATTCGTTTTTTGAAAAAGTACAGAGAAGTTTAAAAATAAAGCCCTGTTTACTTTAAAATGAACAACCCTGTACTGTGTATTACCAGTACTATTTTTTACTGAATAAATTACCTATTAAAAACTTACGATATTTATTGTCGAACTGTAAAATACCAGAATAGCCAGCGATAGTGCATTTGAAATCATTGCCATGTTTCTGTAAAAACTTAGAGTCGCCTGGTTCTCCTCTAGAATTTGTTTGGCCCCCTTAGTACCCTGTTTTCCTTTCTGTGGCGGCTGCAAACGTATCAATTAAATATCTGACTTAAAAAATAATTTTCATTACTTACCGCCATCGTCACAAGATAACCAAATGTCTACTTTATACGAAGGTTTTAAAAATTCGTCTAATTTAATTCATAATACTCTAAATTTTAATTAAAAACAACTTTCCTTCCACCTCACCTCCACGTTGTCATGCTCTCTGTCAAAATCACCTGTTTCAGAAGTTTATTAGTGATATTTTTAAATTTAAAAATCATCATGTAGCGACATCTGTGTGCAGACGCACCAACGAGTCTATAAAAAAGAAATCTGTTATTTGTTCTATGTTTGTTCAATGTAACTCAATGTTGACAGATGAAACATCTTTTTTATGGCCTTTGGGGTAATTTTAAAAAATAGACTTTTTCTCATTTCTAATGCATTTAAAAGTAAAAAAAAGCAAATCCCCGGGATCTTTTCTAAAACGTCTCCGCATTTTTGCCCGATATATAATTGGGGAAAAAAAAAAAGCCGCTTTTTCTAACCAGAACTAACCATGACCGACCAGAACTTAGGGGGTCGAATTTGTTTTACCTACATAGAAGTTATTAACAAAAATTTTTTTTAATTTTTGGTATGGTAGAAGTTATAATTTTTTTTAAAAAAACGTAATTATATATTCCCCGGGGTTTTTTTTTAATACGTTGTTTTTTTGGGGAATTTTTTTTTTTACCGGGTTTTTGCCGATTTTATTAAAATAGGGGTTTTTGGGGGGCTGAAAAATTGAACCGGAAATTTTTGGGCACTTTTTTTTTTTGGTTTTAACGCCCCACTCGGACCCCAACCTCAAAACGTACAAACTTTTTTTTCCTCCTTTCTTCAATTTAACCCCAAAAGGGAAATTTTTTAAAATAACTTTTTTTTTAAAGATAAATTTAATTTCATTTAAACAAATATTTTTAAAAAAAAAAAAGAACAACAAAAATATTATTTTCACTCTTAAAAATGTCAACAAAATTGTCTAGTGATTTGAAGTTTTATGTTTACTTTGGTGCCTCGCGAAACAATTAAATGGCCTATTTTATAAATTTAAATTATTTTTATTTTTCGGGTTTTAAAATTTAAAGAAAGCCATTCAATTTTTTTTGGTTCCCGGGTACCAAAAAAATTTTAAATCACTAGACAATTTTGTTGATTTTTTTAAAAGAAAAAATAAAATGTTTGTTGTGCTTTTTTTTAAAAAATATTTTTAAATGGGGGAAATAAATTTTTCTTATAAAAAAATAGGTTTTCCATAAAATCTTCAATTTTTTAAATCAATTTTAAAGAAGGAGAATTTTTAGGAAAGTTTGTTCAATTTTGAGGGTTTGGTCCAATGGGCGTTTAAAAAAAACTAAAAGTTAAAAATTTACTTCAAGGATCCCCCCAATATACAAAAATTTTAATAAAATCGGCCTCCCGGTAAATAAAAAATTCCCAAATTTTTCATAACTTCTACAAATAATTTAGCAAATTCAAAAGCCCTAAGTTTTGTCATGGTTAGTTCTGGTTGAAACGGGTTTTTTTTTTCCCCCCTTATATTTCAGACGTAAAAATGTGGGACATAATAAAAAAATCCCAAATTTTCTTTAAAAAGTATTTTTTTAAGGGGCTCTGCATAATAAAGCATGTTTCATGGTCAACACTGTCAAGAAGCTCACCAGCGCGCGGGGGTGTCGCTAGACGCGAGTTTCAATTTTCAAATGCTCTGTCAAAAAAAATTTAAAATAAAAAAAATATGTGGGGCCCTCTGTGTGAAGACACCCAACGTTCTAACAGTCTGTAAAAAGAAACCCTTCTATGTTTGACAACAATTGTCACATTTGGCAAGCTTAAAAATATTCAAGGTGTGTATGAAATTTGTTGTTTATCCTTTGAAAATAATGTTTACAAGTTTTTGAAAGGCCAACGAACTTTTATTAAACGTGAAACCGATTAATTTTTAACATGTCACTCGCTACGAGTCAGGAAAAGTAGGGCAGTACAGGCAAGTAAAGCATTAGTTTTTAAGAAAATGTTCCACCCCATAGGGAAAATTTTTGAAATCGTCTTATTAGTCACCTTATTCTATTTCAGCAAGGCATTTATTAATTGGGCAAATGTTAAAAAATCACCGAATTTTAAAAAAATTGGTATTCAAATAAATTAAAATTGC